>FXXK01001322.1:4047-56860 GCA_900184695.1 Betula pendula
CAATTCGCGCCTAATAGGCCCAGCAGGAACATACAACCGATGGCCCTTAGCATACAGCAAGCCATCCTCCAACCAGTACCTGCGAATTGTTCCTTCTTTAACCAGAACTGCCAACTTCATATAAGCAGGATCATGCTTTGACAACTCACGAATTCTGGCCAAGAAGTCAGTTTCAACTCTGGACAAGGCAGCAATCACTTCATCCACCTGTTTGCGACTGAGTGCATCAGCCACCTAATTGTATCTGCATGGTTTGTGCTCCCACACAAAGTCGTATTCTTGCAGGAACTCTTGCCAGCGAGCCTGCTTTGGGGACAGCTTCTTCTGAGATTGGAAATAGGTATTGGCAGCATTGTCTGTGCGGACTGTGAATCTGGTCCCCAGCAAATAGACTCTCCACACCAGCAAGCAATGTATCACTGCCAGCATTTCCCTCTCATGTGCATAATACCTCTGCTCAGCTTCCTTGAGCTTCCTGCTCTCCAAAGCCACAGGATGACCTTCTTGTACCAATACTCCCCCAATAGCTTTCTCTGATGCATCAGTATGTACTTCAAAAGGCAGCTCGAAATTTGGCAGGTGCAAGGCAGGTTCACTAGCAACAGCAGCCTTGAGCTTGTCAAAAGCTGCTTGGCACTGGTCTGTCCAGAGCCACTTTCCATTCTTCTTCAGCAGATCAGTAAGTGGGGCAGCCTTCTTCGAATAGGCAGCAATGAATTTTCTATAAAAATTAGCCAGCCCAAGAAAGGATCTCAATTCAGACACTGACTTGGGTGCAGGCCAGTCATGGATGGCCTTCACCTTAGCTTCATCCATCAAAATTCTCCCCAAACTAATCTTATGCCCCAAGAACAGAATCTCTTGGCGAGCAAACTCGCACTTTTCCTTCTTCACATACAAAGAATTCTCCCTTAACCGGGATAGCACCATTCTCAAATGAATCAAGTGGTCCTCAAAGGACTCACTATACACCACAATGTCATCCAAATAAACAACTACGAATTTATCAATGTAGTCATGGAACACATCATTCATGAGATTACAGAATGTAGCAGGTGCATTGGTGAGGCCAAAGGGCATCACCAAGAATTCATAAGATCCATACCTTGTCACACATGTTGTCTCTGGCTCATCCCCTTCCGCAACCCTCACTTGCCAATATCCTGATCTGAGATCCAGCTTGGTGAAGTAGGAAGCCTTGCACAGTCTGTCGAACAGGTCTTGGATCAAGGGAACAGGATACTTGTTTCTCACTGTGACCTTGTTCAAGGCCCTGTAATCTACACACATTCGCAGGGAGCCATCCTTCTTCTTCTGGAACAATACAGGGGCTCCAAAGGGTGCCTTTGAAGGCTGAATGAAGCCTGCTTCCAACAATTCAGTGAGCTGTGCTTGCAGCTCCACCAACTCTTTTGGTGACATGCGGTATGGGGCTCTAGCAGGAGGTAGAGAACCAGGCAGCAACTCGATTCTGTGATCAACATTGCGCTTGGGAGGAAGGGTCTTTGGCAACTCAGGGGGCATCACATCCCCAAACTCTTCCAGCACCTCCACCACCTCTTCAGGGACATCCATCCATGTCTCCTCTTTTATCTCTCTCATGGCAGCCAAGTAAGTCACCTCCCCTCTTCTCAGGCCCTGCTTGAGTTGCATTGCAGAGAGAGTGCTTTCCTTGCCACCCTTATCAGAATGTGGTGCCTCTCTAGCAGCACGCACAAAGCATGGTTGCTTCTCATCCATGATCAGCAATCCACCCACAAAAGGCATAGGTACTGCCTTTGCTAATACAAAAAACACATTGCCCAAAATTACATCAAAATCATCCAAGGGAACCACCAGGAAATTTACCTTTCCAGACCACTCCCCCACCTTTTGATGATCAGAATAGGCAATTCCAGCAACAGGTTGAGCTTCTGAGTTGACTGCCTTCAGTCTACTTGGGCACTTGCTCAGCTTTAGCCCCAACTTCTCCACCATACGTGCTGCCACGAAATTGTGAGTAGCACCTGTGTCCAGCATTGCTGAGGTCTCCACTAAGTTGGCTTCAACAGGGACATACATCAACTCAGCAGGAGTTTCAGCTTTTAGGGCACTTAAACGGACTTGGAGAGGATTCATCCTCACATGGGCCCCTCCATCCTCCTCTTCCTTGTTGTCTTCAGCAACTAGGGCATTCAACTTCTCCTTCTTAGGGCATTCTCTTGCCCTATGGGGACCATTACAAATGAAGCAGCCAAGGTTATTCTTGGTGGGCTGCTTGTCAGCAGCTTTGGCCTTCCCTTTGAAATCAGCCTTCCCCTTGAATTTGGTCTTCTTCTCTTCGCCTTCCTTTCTCTTACCCTTGTCTTTCGACTTAGGTTTCTGCTGCTTCTCCCCATTTTCTTTGTTTTGGCGGTAGTCCACCAAAGCATCAGCTGCTGCCATGGCAGAAGGGAGATCACGGACCCCCTGCCTTCGCAGTTCTAGTTGAGCCCACTTTGTAATCCAGACATGAAGTTGTATATCTTGTCTGCCTCAGACATGTCCTTGATGTCAAGCATCAGGGAACTAAACTGCTTCACATACTCCCTCACTGAAGTAGTGTGCTTCAGTCTCTTGATAGCATCCTTGCAACCCAAGCTGTGTTGCAGGGGAAGGAACTGATCCTTCAGCTCTTTTCGAAGTTCTTCCCAGGTGGTTAACTTTGGTCTCCCAGAGTCATCATCTTCCCGGGTTCTCCACCATAGTTTTGCATCACCAGTGAGATACATGGTGGTTACAGTAAGCTTTTCTGCATCTGGAATGCGGGCAACACGGAAATACTGCTTCATATCCCACAAGAAGTTCTCCAGCTCTTTGGCACTTCTTACACCAGCAAAAGCCTTTGGTTCAGGCACCTTCAGCTTCATAGGTGCATCTCCCCCCATAGGCATGCCACTGATGGCTCTTTTAAGGACCACCAGCTCTGCCTCTGTGCGGGCAGAATAGCCCTTGAAGTCGTCTTCAAGGGAACCCAGACTTCCAGCCAAACCGTCCACTTGATGGGAAGTAAGATCAACTTGCTCTTCAATCTGTTTCTCCCACCGCAGCTTATTACTTGCCTCTGCACTAAGCTTCTCCAGGGACGTTTGTAGGTCTGTAATGGCTCTTTGAGCTTCAGCCAACTGCTCAGCCAGAGAGGATGACGACCCCTCCACTGGAACCCCAAGCAGCGCCTCCAACTTAGCCACACGGTCTCGTTTTTATTTTAAATAAAATGAGCTTAAGAATTAATTCTTAAGAGTTGTTTGGTTGGACAGTTTTTTGGGCTAAGGAATTTAATTCCTAGAGCTCAGTCCAAAGAGAAAGGAGTACTGGGTTGTATGGGTCAATCCGAGCCCATACAGGAAAAAGGAGCATGTGGGCTAGGGTTAAAACCCTAGCCCCTTGGTTGACTACATGGGGAGCATTGAGCTCCCCATGGCCGGCAGCTACAAGAGGTAATATTCCCTTTGTAGCTGATTCCCCATGGTTTTTCTTGGGGTTCTGGAACCTTTCTTTTGCCTCCTCTCCAAGCAGACTTGCAATTATAAATAGAGACTCAGTGAAGCTGTTTTACTTACTCTTCAGACACTCTGAATTCACAAACTCTTGTGACTACACGGTAAAACTCTATGTTCTTAGTTCTTTAGATTAGTGAGTAAAATAATAGAAAAGAAATTCTTTTCTATTGCTTCAAAGGGAGAGACCACACTCTTTGTCATATTCAGCCATCAAGAAGAAGATCCGAAATTCTCAACAACAAGTGTTCTTCGTGTTCTTTGAAGTTCATCTTGTTCTTCATCCATCCTTGAAGTTCTACAACAAGTTCTTTGAAGAACTAGAAGTCCTTTGAAGATCTTGGAGTTTCTCAAGCTCGATGTTCTTCGCGTTCTTGGCAAAGCTTCTTCACCTTCAAAGGTCAACACTGAAGAAGATGAAATCACAAGAAGATGAGAAACCAAAATCTCCTTGCCTCCTTGAAAAGGCTGAAGAATTATGTGAATAAAAACATCATTTACTTTAGTTTGTTTTTATATTGATCAAAGCATGTTTATACTTGAAGTTTATGATCCTAGATCATAGAAAATTTTTTATATTCCGCTGTGCCATGTTTTCTTATGAATTCATGCATGATCTCCAACATTTAGGTCCATTGAACGTTTGGTGGTACGACATCAAATGTTTAATGTACTATTACCCAACGGTCCTAGGGTTTCCATCGAATGTTTGACAAAAGCATTGAACATTCCACATAAGCATTGAATGTTTGGTACGGTTTGACACAAACACTGAACACATGACCTCAAGTGAACAGTGTGCATAGTGCATCACAACACATATTGAACGTTTGATAAAGGCATTGAATGTTCCAAAGAATCCTTCAAACGTTCCCTCAACGTTTGAGGCTCCAAAACAAGTCCTTAAACTTGCTAAATCTTTGGGACATTACAGAAAATGGCATTCGAGGTGCCATTGTGTTGGGATCACGCGCTATGTTAACAAAAACATTGCCCATCGGAAGATAAAATATTTAAATAGATCTAACTAATCTAGGATCGCAATAAACTTCAAGAGGAACATGCTTTTGTTTTCAACAAGATTAAAGTAAAACATAAGTTAGATTTACTTACAAATCTTGTCTGCCTCTCCTTAGGCATATAGGGCTATTTGAATTCACCTTTGCATCTTTGTTGTTGATGATCTTCGAAGCTGATGAAGAACGCGAAGAACACTAAGAGCTCCAAAATCTTCAAAGGCTTGAAGAACTCCAAGAACATGATAAACACGAAGAACAATGAAGAACATTAAGAACATTGTTCTTCATAAATCCGGATCTTCTTCTTGATGGTTGTGTGACAAAAACCTTACTCACACCCATAGACCATATTCAATGTATTCTCTGGTTCTTTTGTATGTGGACAATTATAAAGATCATACAAAAGGCTATATGCCATAAGCTCATTTATTTAATCAATGAATAATAATAATCATTCATAATAAAACAAATACCAAACTCTTAATGTCAACATGTAAATAACTGGGGATTTAAGGCATAATCCCCAACAGCATAGGCCAGGGAAAATTTCCTTGGCCCATGTGTCATCTTTAGTAGGAATGGATGTGGCGACCCGATTTCATCACATACACACACACACACACATATATAAATGAAACCGAATAGTCACAGAGGCTCATGTAAAGTCCACATCATTAACTCATAGTCTGAGCATATCACATCAGAGTTAATAACATACACGCAGCGGAATCAAATAACATCACATGTGACAGAAATATAACTTGGAGCTGACATAAATTATGTACAACAGTTTTACAACACATGCTATACAACAAAAGGAAGACTATCAAAAAATGCCGCATACGGTATAGCCAAAGTACATCATTCTATTTCTACATATACCACAACATAATGTACAACAAAAACAAGACTACTATAAGAGTCTATACAAAATATATCCAATAGGCGTACATCGCCCTCAAACATGATATCCCAAGTAGGCAGCTATTGGATCTTCATCAAGATCCGTTGTACCTGCAACAATAGCATCATCTATGCAATCACAGAGGTCATCTAGGATTACATAGAGAAAGAAAAGAAAAAATGGTGAGTCAACAGTTCATAAAGAATGAAGACTCCCCCGAGGGTTTTCGCAATGAGCTAAACTTTTATTCATGCAATTGTTCACATTATTAGCTACTCAACTTCATAAAAATATTATAATTTCATTAATTCAACTTGGTGTAGCTGATGAAGTAAACAACACATTCCTCAAGCATTTTGAATCATTATATATATAGCCGTGAATGTATGCATATGCTCAAAAATACGTTTGGATACATATACATATAAACCATCTGATACATATCTTGCACATAATAAAAGTCTATAAAACATCATATGCAATCCAGCTGTAAACGTATATATAAGTTCTTTCCTATTGAGAATCTTATGCATACCAATACATCTAGTATGAAATACCTCTTAAACCAATACACATAAATCATCAATAACAATGCAATGCATGCTTTAATCTTACACTTTTCTATACTTTCATAATGTGTACAGCATGCTTAATGAACTCAGCCCGAGCAACTGCACACACCGGCCTTAGGGACAACTCCCTAGCCTCGCGCATAATGGGCCCAGCCCTCTTCTTTAACGTTCATCTTATGGGCCCATCCCTCTTTTTTATCTCTTGAGTATTAGCCCATGTTCATGGTCACACGTCAATGCATATGCTCATGTCAATGCACTTACAAATCTCAACAATCATGTCTCAACCAATGAAATTAAATCAATTCTCATTCATCATAAGCTCAAAATCTCAAAACAACAAAGTAATCAATAATCATAGTATCTCTTTCATATCTTAACACTTTCAAAATCACAACAACAATATCAATCATATCTTATCAAATATTTCATAAACCATTGAAAGTATCAAGTAATAATAAATCATTCTCAAACAACATATGAATGACTCGACCTTTCCATAGCTTTAAACAATCTTTAAAAGCTATAAAATTCTATTCTTTCTCAACTTGTTTAGCATTTTTAAAACATCTAAAATCATTTATAAAATCATTCGAAAACATAAAACATAATTCATCCTCAGTGAGTAAAGATTACTCACCTCAATCCTTTGATGCTTACGGGACACCAACACAACTTTTAAACCACAAGAAGCTGCAATATCACATTGCATGCAAATCTTAGACACCATCTATAACTCAAAACTTAATCAGCAAGTGCTTATAACCTCATAAGCACTTAACCCATAATACCCAAGGCTTAATGGAACTCATAACATGATTCCATAAGTTACTAGAGTTAATCCATGGCAATTTACTACGGATTAACATGCTACATAACAAAACTTAATTAAAATTACAAAGCTAACTTAATACTTACCACAATGAACGAAGACCCGGTTGAAGGAACTTTGATTCAACGTTTAAACTCCACAAATGTGACAAAACCCTAGATAAATAATTAAGATTAAGCAACATGTAAGTGGTGTTTAGCTCAATATTGAGAAAATAGACTTAAGTTTGAGAATTTACCTCAAACGATCGGTAGAAACGATAATCTAACACCGAGGAATGTGTTACCAATGTTAGAAATCACAACCCAAGCCTTCAAAGATCACTCTCTTAAGGTTTAGAGCAAAGCCTAGGAGAGAGGGGAGAGCTCCAATTTGTTCCAGTTCAGAAAAATGAGAAAATGAGCTGAAAAATTTGTGTTTAAGCCTTTAAATATTGTGTTACTGTTTATCGCATCCAGACCTTGCTGCGGATGGGCTGCAGATGGAACCTACTGTCTGAGAGGTAGCAAGGTTCGTCCAAATGCAACTTCAGATGAGCTGCAGATGATGCTTACTGCCAGGTCGATTTGGCCCCTAAAAATATGGAATTAAAAAAAGTCATAAACTACAAAGTTGTAGCATTTGTAGTTATCTTTCCAATGACATAAATTTTGGCTCAATGGAAGTTCGGAGTAAAAAGTTATGATCATTTTACTCCAGAAAGGTCAGTTTGAAATTACTAATTCAAGTGGAATAACCTCTTGAAACGTTTTCTACGGACGATGCAGATTTGACCATCAAAACGATGGAATTGTAAATTTTAAGAAACTAAAAAGTTGTATTATTTTGAGTTAGCTTTCCAATGACATAAAGTTTGTCTCAATTGGAGTTTGGAATAAAAGTTATGACCCTTTTACTCCAGTATGATCAATCTGAAATTACTGATTCGAATGGAAAATCACTAAAATAACTTTCTACTCTTGGTTATCATTTTTACTTAGTCATTTGTATAATTAAGTTTGTAAAATTCTCTAATCATATCTCGGGTATAACATCCCTCCCTCCTTATAAAAATTTCATCATCGAAATTGCTTATTCATACATGTATGCATACAAGCAACTCAAAACTCATTTCAGATATTACATAGCAAACACAAGTTCCATTAACAACATGACGTACCTAATTACTCAAATAGTTGCAGATAATATGTCCCATGTCAGAGTCGAGCTCCCACGAAGCTTCCTCAACATTGTGATTTCTCAAAACTTTCACAAAAGGAATGACTTTGTCCTAAGTTGTTGCTCCTTGTGATCTAGAATCTGAATTGGTTGTTCTACATATGTTAAATTTGGTTGAATATCCAACGGTTCATAACTAATAACATGTTGTGGATCATGCACACACTTTCGTAGCTGCGATACATGAAACCCATTGTAAATATTAGCCAATTCAGGTGGCAGCTCAACACGATAAGCTACGGGGCCAACGGTACTAACAACCTGAAAAGTTCCGACATAGCGTGGACTAAGCTTTCCTTTTATACCAAAGCGTACAACACCACGCATGGGTGACACCTTGAGGTACACAAGGTCACCAACACAAAATTCAAGCTCGCGGCGACGCTTATCCGCATAACTTTTCTGATGACTCTGGGCTGTAAGCATTCGCTTCCGAATAATTGCAACTTTATCTCTCGTATCTTGAAACACTTCTAGTCTAAGTACATGTTTATCGCCAACCGCATCCCAATACAATGGCGATCTACACTTTCTACCATACAAAGCTTCAAATGGTGCCATACTAATCGTAGCTTGATAATTATTGTTATAGGCAAACTCAACCAAAGGCAAATATGGAATCCAATTGCCTTTAAAGTCAAGTACACACAATCTCAGGATGTCTTCAAGTGTCTGAATCGTTCTCTCAGATTGCCCATCGGTTTGTGGATGATAAGCCGAGCTAAAACTTAGCTTGGTTCTCATTGCTTCTTGTAATCTTTGCCAAAACTTAGTAGTGAATCTAGCATCACAGTCAGAAACAATGGAAGCTGGTACTCCATGAAGTCTAACAATTTCTTGTATATACACGCTTGCAAGCTTTTCCATAGAATCTTTAATCTTGAGTGGCAAGAAGTGGGCACACTTTGTGAGTCTGTCAACTATCACCCAGATTGCATCTTGGCCACTAGGCGCTCTAGGCAAACCAACAACGAAGTCCATTGTAACATGATCCCATTTCCACATAGGAACATTCAAAGACTGAAGTTTTTTAGTTGGCCTTTGATGTTCAGCTTTCACAAGCTAACATGAAGGACAACGTGCTAAATACTCGGCGACGCTACGCTTCATACCTGACCACCAATAGTTCTTCTTCAAGTCTTTATACATCTTTGTATTGCCCAGATGCACGGTGTACATTATCTTGTGAGCCTCATCTAAAGTCTCTTTTCTCAATTCTACATTGTTTGGTACAACAGCTCTACAATCACCCATTCTCAAAATGCCATCATGTGCCAAATCATAACCAACAGCTTCATCATGACTAGCTTTCTCTCTCAACGCTTGCAATTCAGGATCTTTCTCTTGAGCTTCTCTAATTCTGTCAGCCAACATAGGAACAATAATGAGGGCCGACAGTATTGCATCATCCATAGTAGCCCTTGCATCCAACTGAAGCATATCGAATCGCTGATTAAGCAATTCTGTAGATAATGCAGAAACAGAAGCTTCATTCCTTGATTTTTTGCTCAATGTGTTAGCAACAATATTTACCTTACTCGGATGGTAAATGATGTAAAAATCATAGTCTTTTATCAATTCAAGACATCTTCTTTGTCTCATATTCAAGTCCTTTTGAGTGAAAATATACTCCAGGCTTTTGTGATCGGTGTATATCTCACACTTGTTCCCATACAAATAAGGCCTTCATATCTTTAAGGCGAAAATTACTGCTACCAACTCTAAGTCGTGAGTGGGATAGTTCCGTTCATGGTTCTTCAACTGTCTTGATTCATATGCGATTACTTTACCTTGCTGCATGAGTACATATCCTAGACCCTTGAGGGAAGCATCACTATACACAATGTAGCTATCTTTTTCGGAGGGAAGAGCAAGAATTGGTGTAGTCACCAATCTCCTCTTGAGTTCTTGGAAACTTGCTTCACATTCATCACTCCATACATAGCTGGCATTCTTCTTCGTTAGTGCTGTAAGAGGCTTGGACAGTGTGGAAAATCCTTCTACAAATCTCCTGTAATATCCAGCTAATCCCAA
The DNA here is from genome assembly GCA_900184695.1 of Betula pendula. NCBI lineage: Eukaryota > Viridiplantae > Streptophyta > Magnoliopsida > Fagales > Betulaceae > Betula > Betula pendula. The sequence goes on from FXXK01001322.1 coordinate 14,145, forward strand.
AAAGCTATGAATCTCTTGGACATTGGTTGGCCACTCCCATTCAACAACAGCTTTTATCTTCTTTGGATCCATAGAAATCCCATCCTTAGAAATCACATGACCAAGGAAGGATACACTCTCCAACCAAAACTCACACTTCTTAAGCTTTGCAAACAACTTGTTTTCTCTTAGGACGCCCAACACAGTTTTCAAGTCTTTCTCATGCTCCTGATGATTAGTCGAATAGACTAAAATATCATCGATGAACATTACCACAAATTGATCCAAATACTGGTGGAATACATGGTTCATCAAATCTATGAATACTGAAGGTGCATTAGTTAATCCAAACGGCATAACCAGAAATTCATAATGGCCATACCGAGTGCGGATAGCTGTCTTTGGAATGTCTTCATCGTGTACTTTCAACTGATGGTATCTCGATAGCAGGTCGATCTTCGAAAAGATTGAAGCACCCTTGAGTTGATCAAATAAGTCATCAATCCATGGCAAGGGATACTTGTTCTTGATCGTTACTTTATTCAACTCACAATAATCTATGCACATCTGCATAGCACCATCCTTCTTCTTCACAAACAATACTGGTGCACCCCATGGTGACACACTAGGCTGAATAAATTCATGGTCCAATAATTCTTGAAACTGATCCTTCAACTCTTTCAATTTTGATGGTGCCATACGACAAGGTGCCTTGTGAATTGGCTGAGTTCTTGGCACTAAGTCAATGGAGAACTCAATCTCACGATCAGTAAGTAATCTTGGAACTTCAACAAATACATCTGAATGATCACGTACAATTGGAATATCTTCCAACTTCAACTGTGCTTTTGGCTTTGCTACAACATAAGCCAAATAGGCGTGAGCACCATTACAAATACATTTCCTAGCTTGCATAGTGGAGAGGAGGGGCGGCGTAACTTGCACACGAGTCTCGCAAAATCTGAATTCAATACCATCACTAGGTCAAAATGTAACTTCCTTCTTTCTACAATCAATGCTAGCACCACAGCTCGATAGCCAATCCATTCCCAAATTGACATCAAAGCCCATCATACTAAACATCGTAAGCCTTGCTGGTAGTGACTTATTACCAATGACAACTGGGCAGTTATCCACATATTTACTACAATTGATTGCAAAACTCGTGGGTGTAGACACTCTAACACATTACTCTAATGATTTCAGACTCAAATTGCATAGCTTTACATATGTAGATAATATGAATGATTGAGTTGCATTAGAATCAAATAGAGTGCAAGACATGCTACCAAAAAGAGGGATGGTACTTGTGACGACATCGGCGTTATCTTCACTTAAGTACAAGTCAACAACATATGAGCATTTATTAAACTTGCCCATGCACGACTCATTTTAAACTTAATGATTTATTTTCTCTTTAGGCTTTTAAGTTCCTATAGCTCTGATACTATACATCTAGACTTAGACAATGTAGACAACCTATGTCTCACAATAGCCCTTAGAGCAAACTGCTCTGATACCATAACCTGTGGCGACCTGATTTCATCACACACACACACACACACATTTTTTTTTTTTTTTAAATGAAACTGAATAGTCATAGAGGCTCATGTAAAGCCCACATTATTAACTTATAGTCTGAGCATATCACATCAGAGTTAATAACATATACGTAGCGGAATCAAATAACATCACATGTGAGAGAAATATAACTTGGAGCTGACATAAACTATATACAACAGTTTTACAACACATGCTATACAACAAAAGAAAAGCTATCAAAAATGCCACATACGGCATAGCCAAAGTACATTATTATGTTTCTACATATACAACAACATGATGTATAACAAAAACTAGACTACTATAAGAGTCTATACAAAATAAACCCAATGGTCGTACATCGCCCTCAAACATGATATCCCAAGTAGGCAGCCACTGGATCTTCATCAAGATTCATTGTACCTACAACAATAGCATCATCTATGCAATCATAGAGGTCATCCATGATTACATAAGGGAAGAAAAGAAAAAAGGATGAGTCAACAGTTCATAAAGAATGAAGATTCCCCCAAGGGTATTCGCAATAAGCCAAACTTTTATTTATGCAATTGTTCACATTATCAGCTACTCAACTTCACAAAAATATTACTATTTCATTAATCAAACTTGGTGTAGCTGATGAAGTAAACAACATATTGATAAAGCATTTTGAATCATTATATATATAGCTGTGAATGTATGCATATGCTCCAAAATACGTTTAGATACATATACATATAAACCATCTAATGCATATCTTGTACATAATAAAAGTCCATAAAACATCATATGCGATCCAGTTGTAAACGTATACATAAGTTCTTTCTCATTAAGAATCTTCTGCGTATCAATACATCTAGTATGAAATACCTCTTAAACCAATACACAAAAATCATCAATAACAATGCAATGCATGCTTTAATCTTACACTTTCCTTTACTTTCGTAATATGTACAGCATGCTTAACGAACTCTGCCCGAGCAACTGCACACACTGCCTCAGGGACAACTCCCTAGCCTCGCGCATAATGGGTCCAACCCTAGCACTTGTGCGTAACGGGCCCAGCCCTAACACCTTTCATAACTTTCTTTACTTTCATCATAATGGGCTCGGCCTTCTTCTTTATCTCTTGAGTATTAGCCCATGTTCATGCTCACACATCAATGCACATGCTCATGTCAATCCACTTACAAATCTCAACAATCATGTCTCAACAACTTAAATTAAATTTATTCTCATTCATCATAAGCTCAAAATCTCAAAGCAACAAAGTAATCAATAATCATAGTATCTCTTTCATATTGTAACACTTTCAAAATCACAACAACAATATCAATCATATCTCATCAAATATTTCATAAAACATTGAAAGTATTAAATAATAATAAATCATTCTCAAACAACATATGAATGACTCGACCTTTCCATAGCTTTAAACAATCTTTAAAATTATTAAAATTCTATTCTTTCTCAACTTGTTTAGCATTTTTAAAACATCTAAAATCATTTGAAAACATAAAACATAATTTGTCCTCAATGAGAAAAGATTACTCACCTCAATCCTTTGATGCTTATGAGACACCAACACAACCTCTAAATCACAAGAATCTGCAATATCACATTGTATGTAAATCTTAGACACTATCTATAATTCAAAACTTAATCAACAAGTGCTTATAACCTCATAAGCACTTAACCCATAATACCAAGGCTTAATGGAACTCATAACATGATTCCATTAGCTACTAGAGTTAATACATGGTAATTTACTAGGGATTAACATGCTACATAACAAAACTTAACTAAAATCACAAAGCTAACTTAATACTTACCACAATGAATGAAAACCCGGTTGAAGGAACTTTGATTCAACGTTTGAACTCCACAAATGTGACAAAACCCTAGACAAATAATCAAGAACATGCAAGTGGTGTTTAGCTCAATCTTGAGAAAATAGACTTAAGTTTGAGAATTTACCTCAAACGATTGGTAGAAACAATAATCTAACACTGAGGAATGCGTTACTAGCATTAGAAACCACAACCCAAGCTATAAAAGATCACTCTCTTAAGGTTTAGAGCAAACCCTAGGAGAGAGGGGAGAACTCCAATTCGTTCCAGTTCAGAAAAATGAGAAAATGAGCTGAAAAATTCGTGTTTCAGCCTTTATTTATCGAATTACTATTCACCACGTCCGGACCTAGCTGCCCACGGGCTGCAGACGGAACCTACTATCTGAGAGGTAGCAAAGTTTGTCCGAACGCAACTTCAGATGAGTTGCGGCCGACGCTTACTGCCAGGCAGATTTGACCCCCAAAAAGATGGAATTGAAAAAAGTCATAAACTAGAAAGTTGTAGAATTTTTAGTTAGCTTTCCAATAATATAAATTTTGGCTCAATGGGAGTTTTGAGTCAAAAGTTATGATCATTTTACTCCAGAAATGTCAGTCTGAAATTACTGATTCAACTGGAATAACCTCTTGAAACGTTTTCTGTGGACGATGCAGATTTGCCCACCAAAACAACGGAATTGTAAATTTTCATAAACTACAAAGTTGCATTATTTTGAGTTAGATTTCCAATGACATAAATTATGTCTCAATTGAAGTTTGGAGTAAAAAGTTATGACCATTTTACTCCAGCATGGTCAATCTGAAATTATTGATTCGAATAGAAAATCACTAAAATAACTTTCTACTCTTAGTTATCATTTTCACTTAGTCATTTGTATAATTAAGTTTGTAAAATCCTTTAATCATATCTCGGGTATGACAGTGGAAGCTAAGGTTTTTTGTAGCCTTAGCCGTCCACCCCTTTACCTACAGTCCCACATTGGTTTTTATTTTCTTTTACTACTCCTTTCAAGAAAATAAATAGAAGACCCTATAGCTCAGTGAAAAACACTCCAACATAGTTCTTTAAGCCTTTGCTAAAAGAATTGTGAGCACTCCTTGAATTTATAATTCGAAGAGCTAAGTTAAAATTTTGAAGAGTTAGAAAGCGCCCACACTCTTGGCTATTTCTAGTCATTGGTGAGAAGATCTGAGGAATTCTTGAAGCGTTTGTCAAAGCGAGGATTCTTTGCTCATATAGCCAATGCGTGACCCTAGTTAGCAAGTAAGTAATTTTATGTTATTGCTAGTTTAATTATTAATAGCTATGTTCTCCACATGTTCTTCTTAGAGTAGATCTTGAGTAGGGAATAGATTTATTTTCTGCTGCACAATTCTTTGATTTACATGTTTATTCCCAACAATTGGTATTAGAGACTACTTTATTCGATTCATGAGAAAGAAAAAGTTTTAGAAAATTGTTTTTCTATTGCTTGTGTTTGGGTTTTTTCCTATAATCTCCAAAAACAAAAATTCTTGTTTGAAACCTAGAACATGTTCTTCAACATGTTAGGATCTCAATTGGAAAGTTTTAAATCATTTGGAGATTGTTTGCTATTTTTAATTAATTTTACATTCCAAACAATGTTGCTGTAAAATTTATAGTAGGCCTGTAGGATTACGAATTTTTTTGAATTGTTTCAATAAGTCCTATGTTAGGCTATGTGGAGCTTGGTTTTGTGCCCGACTCAATTTGCACCTAACCCGATACGACAAAAGAAGGGCTACGATTTAAATGAGATTTTTTTTTCTAAGGGTTGGCTCTTGGAGCGAGGCTTGGGCCGAAGAAAATTTTTAACCAGTCCGATTATGTATTTTTGACCTAGTTGAGGGTCTTTAAATACCCGCTTTGTAGTATGATTTATGAATGTGCATGCGACGCCTCCTTTGTATTGTTTCTTGAAAATAGTGAAACTTTGCCGCAACACAGTAGACATGTGGCAACCCAATTTCATAACACATTTTTTTTTTTGAAATGAAACCGCATCATCACAATGGCGTACAAGCGTACCAATCATCATTATCTCATAATATGAGCATATCACATCAGAGTAATCATAACATAGCAGCGGAAACTAATAAAATAACACTGTGAGAGTAACATAACATAAAGAGCCGACATAACTATATACAATAATTTTTACTACATAAGTGTTATACATCAAAAGAAGGGCTATCAAAAATGCCACATATGGCATAGCCAAAATACATCGATCAGTTTCACACGTATATAACGATGTAAAACAAAAGCTAGACTACTATTGTCTATACAAAATGTATCTGGCGTACACCACCATCAAACATAACCCAAATACGCAGCCACTGGATCCTCATCAAGATCCTCAGTACCTGCAACATCAACATCATCTAAGGCGATCATGGAGTTAACCACATTCGCCCAGGCGGATATATGAGTCCACGGTCTCAGTGGTATAAGAAATCACTAAGTTTTCACAATGAGCCAATCTTTCATTTTCTACTTAGTTTACAATAACAGCTACATTGGGTTTATAAAATATCTTTCAATAAAGTATAGCGTAGCTGATGAAGTAAACACCATAGTTATGAAATCATTTGAAACTTAACACTTTTGGCATAACTAAGTCACACTCATAAAATCATCATATGCAACCAGATGTAGACATATACATAAGTTATTTTCCATTTAGACTCTTATGCATACCAATACATCTAGCATGAAATTCCATAAAACATAATCATATACATTCTCAAAATCATAAACTTGATATGCATGCTTCCACGTTCATACATTTCATAATATAACTTTAAAATTTCATAAGGGCATGAACCCCTTTGCTTTCATAAGGGCATATCCCCTTTCATTTTCATTAGGGCATATCTCCTTTCATTTTCATTAGGGCATATCCCCTTTCGTTCATCATCAGGGCATATCCCCTCTCACTTTTAAAAGAGCATATCCCCTTCGCTTTCATAAGGGCATATCCCATTTCATTTTCATTAGGGCATATCCCCTTTCATTCATCACCAGGGCATATCTCCTTTCCTTTCCAAAAGGGCATATCTCCTTTTCATTTTCATAAAGGCATATCCCCTTTCATTTTCATAAGGGCATATTCCCTTTCACTTTCATAAGGGCATATCTTCTTTCATTTTCATAAGGGCATATCCCCTTTCACTTTTACAAGAGCATTTCATTCCTAAAAAAAACATATCATTTTACTATCGTCACATGCTCATGCTATAAAACATCTCATTTTCTTTCTTTCTTGATCATGCATCATTTAACATCATTTCATAAATCATATCTCATCAAGCATTTCTCAACATAATTAAAGGTATCAAGATATCATTATAAAAACATCAACATAATATACAATTGGCTCGAACTTAATATAATCTTGAAAGCATAGAAAAATAGTATCTTTTCTCAGTGAGTAATTATACTCACTGTTTTCCGCTCAATGCTTGACAATTGACACCAATGACAAACTCTAATTACACAAATCTGCAATACATCATTGCATGTTATGTTATTGGGTTGTTTCATAATAGCGTGATCTCAAAATGTCCGGAGAATCGGATGAGTATTCAAGGTAAGTACACAACTGAGTATGAAACTGTAATACCCTGATTATAACCCTAGTTAAGAGATGGAGTATTTTGGACCTTAAGGTTAATTGGAGTCGAGTCGGGACAAGTTCAGGAGACTTTTTGGGTTCGATTAGACCTCCAAGTCATTCTCAGACTTAGCCTGTCAGTGATAGGATTGATCATATTGTGTCAGAATGCGATTTTAGGGTTTTTTTGAATCCCTAGTACGGTTGTAACCTCTATAAATTTGTCATTTACTTTCCCTTGACCCTATTGCATGAATTCAAAGCGTCATTGTGCCTTTTGAGCTTTGTTTTCTTTGTTCTTTGTGAATTTTAGGAGTTTTTAAGCCCGACAAGGTGAGTGTGATGATTGGTTGCACCAATCATCATTATTTGTTATTTTATTCCCTTAGGTCAGTGTTGTGTTAGTAATGTTTTAGGATTGTAGTTTGTGTCTTTTATTAAGCTATGATTATATTATTGTTCTAGATGTTGGGGATTATGCCCTAAATCCCAAGTTGTAACATGTTAACTTTGTAATTTGTAATAAATAAATAATAATTCTTTATTGATTATATATTTGAGCATGTTGCATATAGTCTTTTGTATGATCTCTTATGATTGTCCCCATACAAAAGTTCCAGAAAATGTATTGAATATGATCTATAGGTGTGAGTAAGGTTTTTGTCACACAATGTCTAAGATCATAAGCCTTGTATTCTGAAAATCATTTATTCACAATCATGATGAAACTGGACATTCCATTAGTAAGACTATTACGCATCAATTGTGTGATTTTCCTTAATCAGGTGAAGATGATACTTCGGATTGATGTGTAGGTGTATAGGGTGGTATACATTAAACGGACCGAGAGTTGTCTTTCCAGAAAAAATATTGTCCATAAGAAAAGACAATAACTCTCAGACTATTTATACTCGTGATTTTAAATCCTGAGAGAAAGCGAACTCAAATGTTTGAAATAATGTGCTTTGATCCTCATATTTATACTCGTTATTTATAGTTATGTTTTGTGTTCCAAAGTATGCTATTTCGCCAAGTTGTCTCTTGCTTGCCCATGGATTGAGGATTTAAAAACTCTTTGTGTTAACTTCCCAAAAAGTTGTGTTAAAACATATGACTTGTGTTTTATCTCCGAAGAAAACATGTTTACTATGTTACTAGATACTACTTTAAGCCTAGGTATAGTCGTGGTGAGGTTTGAGAGAAGTGTTAAGCATTTAAGCATTATGGCCATAATCGAACGTTCCACTGTTCTTGGTTGAACGTTTGATCTTCAAGAACAAACGTTCGATTCTTAGTGTCAAACATTCAAAGGTGACCAAAAATGCCTAATAAAGGTTTTGAAACAATTAGCACACGTGTTCCACAGTTGATAGATTATAGTATTCTTAGCATATTATTGGGTTATTTTCGCAGTCAGCAGGAGTACGAGATGTCTAGGGCATCTGATAAACAATCGAGGTAAGTAAATAATTGTGCATGAAACTATTAACGTTAGAAGTGCAATATGTCAAATGACTGAACATGTTCTTCTTTATGATCAAGTTTATAGTTTCATGACATGATATTACTTGCTTATATAAACACCCTTATTTTTTGGAATAAATGAATAATATTTGCATGGTACGCCTTGATTCACCGGTACGTGTAGTATGTTTGTGCAATGTTCGGGGTACTAAAATTGTACCAGAAGTCTTTTGGGAGGCACAAACCCTGCTGAGAGGGGTAATGTCTCGGGTAGACCATATCGTTAACATATGACTAAATTTATATTATATGTATGGAATTTTTCATGCATCAAAACCAAAGTGTTAGGTTGTCGAGGTTATGCCACTCTCTAAAATCAAACACCATTTTTGTCAAAGCATAATAACGGGGATTGAACACGCCATTTGTGAAAATATTATGTTTAATTACAATCCTTTCAAAATCATTGTCATCATATTTTAAATAATTTGCTTACTAAGTCAGTCGACTTACTCAGTTACTTTTTTCCCTCCCCGTAAAATACTTCGATATTTTACAAACCTTTAGGGATTTGACCACTTGGGAGTCTCACCGGGATTACGGTATTGAGACAGTAGTTGATATACGTTTGATTTTCTAAATATAAAGCTCTGCGCCCTTATTCATTGATGATAGAATTGTTTATTATTTATTCACTTAGATAAATTATTATGCTATTTACTCTAAAAAATGGTTAAGTCGTGGATTCAGACAGTTATTAGTTAACTGATTTGAATACCCTACAGGCAGTTTATGTAATATCCCGATATTTAAATTCATTTTTAAAATATTAATTCTTTTAAACTAAAAATAGTTCGTAAAGAAAAGTTGTTTGGTTTAACTTTTTGATCCTCTCTCTCTCTCTCTCTCTCTCGTCTATAAATATATATATATATATATATATATATATAAACTCAACCCTAAGTCATATTTATTCATTTTTAACCTCCTTACAACCTATTTGCATGATTTTTCTTGTCCCCAAAACCCTAGAGCGAAGCCAAAATGTGGAAGAAGCCGGAATTGACGTTCTTTGTCAATTCTCAAACCATTCTTGAACCTTCTTCATCAGGTAATGGTTTAACTTATCTATTTTTTCCATGATTCTTGTCTTAATCCTTAATCCTATGAACTTGTATTATATCTTGTGTTTAAACATGTTTTGATTGTGTTTTCTTATTATGAATGATGTTTTGATTATGTTTTATTATTAGATTAATTGTTTTGAAGAAAGAATGATTTTTAAATGGTTACTTTTAAAAGTAGTAATACAAAATTTTGCATTGGTTATTATTTCAAGGTTTTAAGATAAAAGTTTTGTATTTTGTTGACGTTATAACAACTTTATGTATTTAAACGGTATTTTAAACCAATACAAACACACGCAATTGATTATTTTATATTTGTTTGGGTAATCAAGGTTAACTCTTGATAATCTCATATCAAGAACGTGACTTGAGTTCCTAAAATTATCTCGAGATGTTTCTAGGTGTTGTACAAACCATATAGACATTTGGGAATTGTTTGATGTGTGTTTGGAACTTGAAAAAGGGCTCAAGACTGGTGCTGGAAACGCACCAGGATCAATCCTGCCAGATTGACCTAGCATTAGAGGATTGACCCCAGGTCCCTTTTTGAGCATGATTATTCTGATATAAAGTATCAAACTCTTTTATTCATATTTTGATTATGTCGTGAGCCTATAGATTTTCATTACATGATAATATCTCTAAACCTTAATTATGTTTTATTTATCAAACATGTTTTAATAATGAAAAATAAAGAATTTATGTAATTAATTGATAAAGATGTGCAATGAGACTTATGACCACCCTAACTTGGGAAGTCAGTATGATAAGAGATTGACGGTTACCAGTGATGAGTGTTGAGATGATTACGACCACCTTGTGATGGGGGTGTTGGTATGAGTGACGGTTATCCCAAGGAGGAAATCGGTATGCATTACGGATTACTCGATCGTGGGTTTTCTGACATGGGTATGACTACCTTGTAATGAGATGTCGATAAGCGTTACGGTGGCTTGATGATCATGGCTCTCTGATATGGGTTACGATTACCTTGTAATAAGGTTCCGGTACGATAGCATAGTCGATAGTTGATGGCCTCATGATGGGGGTGCGGTATGTTAGGGATTGCCTAAGAGAGGAATCAAATATGTTATGTTACGAACCTCCACTATACGATGGTCAATGTACAGATACGACAACATAGCCAGTATGATATGGTACTTGGTGTACCGATATATTATGGATCACCTATGAGATGGATTTCCGGTATGGTATGATGGCATAGCCGGTATGTTACGGTACTTGATGTACCAGTATGTTACGGATTACCTATGAGACGGGGTTTCAGTATGGTAAAATGACATCCATTGTATGAGGGTTAATATACGGCTGTGATAATATTATGGAATAAGATTAAAAAATATGCAAAATAATATATTATATGTAGGGCTGTAAAAGAGCCGAGCTTTGGTATTTTGGGACTAACTCGTTTAACAGAACCTCTAAACGAGCCAAGCTCGACCTCGAGCCGGGCTTAGAAACCTCAACTCAAACTCGGCTCACTAAACAATACCCCAGCTCAACCTTAAGCTCGCTTAAAAGGCTTTGACACGCTGGGTACTCGAGCGGCTCAACTTGGCTCAAGCTCAAGCTGGAGTATATAATTTTTAAAAGTCTTAATCGAGCCCGAGCTTGGTAAGAAGGCTTTTCGAGCCTTAAATGGGCAGCTCGGCTCATTTAGTTGCTTTGAGTAGTTTTTAAAAAATGTGATTAAAAAAAGAAAAACTTAAAAACACAAACTGTCTGAAACAGATAAACATGATTGAGATTAACTAAAGATATAAATTGGTACTTCTGAGTTTTGAGCATTTACAAGCAAATTCAATTATAAACTAAACTTGATTTACAAATTTAGGAAATTAATACTACACATAAATAAAAGAAATACAAATACAAAGACAGACTTAAAAGAGAGATCAACAAAGACTTAATGTCTTAAAGAGAGTTTAAATTTACATAACTTACTAAAATACAACACAAATTACAACATTATCAGTTAATGTAATCTAGCCATCTAGGTTACCACTTGCCACCCTGCATTCAATACAAAAAAAAAAAAATTGTTAGATGTTTTTACTCCCTTGCATTGTTTATTCAAAGTTGTTTAACCTTGATAAACATGTCAAGGGAGCTTTATTACTTAAGATTTTATACAAGTATTGAAAATTTGAAACCAATGCAAGTTATGCAACTGTTCTACATGCTGCCTAGCGCCTACTGCCTGGCGTGGCAATGGAGGATTAAGAATTTAGGGGTCTAGAATCCAGATTGGTTCCCAACTTCAGAGGGTACGTAGAAGCACAAAAACCAAGCAATTGGGTTGGGTAATGGAAGCAGTAGGAGCAGGGCATAATAATCATTAATCAGTACTCAGTAGCACACACTGTCGCACGCACACACCCACTGATCTTCAATTACAGAATCAGTAGCAGCCTAGCAGGTCTCAAATTGCACAAAATTCACATACTGATCTTCATTCACAGAATCACAAACATGCATTGGAAGCACTAACAACAGCTAGCAGGTCTCAAAATGCACAAAATTCACACTGACACTGTGTCACAGACTCACACACTAATCTTCATTCACAGAATCACAAACATCAAACATGCAAGGGAAGCAGTAGCAGCAGCCATTAGGTCTCAAATTGCACAAAATTCACATTCTGAAATAACACACTAATCTTCATTCATAAAATCAAAACATTCAATGGAAGCAGTAGCAGCAAGCTCCTAGGTTATAATAATCCAGAATTTCAATTGAGAGAGAATGGTGCTAAGAGCCTAAGATAATCTTAAAAATACTCATCCAACAGCAGATAATCAAGAAATACTAAGGAGATAGGTACTAAAATGTTCAAAAGCAGATAATGAACTGAAACTTCTCAAATTAAAAGAAAAGAAAATTTTTACCAACATGAACAACACGGTCAACCAAAAACCGACAGTTTCATATCAAAATGAACAAGTAGGATTCACAAATCATGCAATTGGAAGTAGTAACAACAAGCCCATTAATCCATAATTTGAACAAAGATTTTTGTTAGCTAAGAGCCTAAGCAATACTTAAAAATACCCATCTAGCAAGTGCAAGATTATCATATGAAGGTCATTTCTTATTCTAGGGCCAGAAGTATGTGCTGCATACACAATTAAAGGAAAAACGATTAGGTTTAGATAATTTTGCTCCATTGCAATTATTTACTCAAAGTTCTTTGACCTTAATAAACTTGTCAAGGGAGGTTACAAGAACACAAATTTATTTAAAAACTACAATAGGGAAACAAAGTATATTACCTCAACTCCATGAATTAATTACATCATTTACATGTCTTACTTGTCAAAATATATTTTCCAACAAAATAGAATAAGTTATTAACACATTTAAATTACAAAAGATCACAACTTAGAAATGCCTAAATCATGGTGCAGGTGCTGGTGGGGTTGGTAAGTCAACTTCAATCATCTTCTACAACAAATAAACACAAGAGAAGTTAATAAACTTTAAAGTTAAAAAAGAAACAGTTAAGTTAAAATTGAAATAATATAAATTTACATAAGACACTTACCACTACACTAGATTTTATCTTAGTAATTCTATGGATAGATCTCACCCAATTTGAACCACACAAGAGCATTTGAACAATATCGACTGATAGTGATGCTCTATGTGGATCAATAACTCTACCACCAGCACTAAAGGAAGCCTTTCAATGGATATTTCCAAATTCTCTATGAGAAACGAAACCTTTTATAAGGTTTTGATGGAATTCATTCCAAGTGCTATGGGTTGATTATGTTTAGCTAGGATCTTATACATTTTGTATAATGATTGTGTAACCAAGGATATTGAACTTCATATTACATCAATTTGAGAAAAACTATCTTTTCTTGTCTATGAGAAAGTGTTGTCTTCTTGATTGACTTTTATGTTTTCATGATCCTTGATTGAGGGAACATAGGCTATACAATGATGCTTTTTGACATGATTTTGTGAGGGTTTGATGAGTTATGCTAGGACCATGATTCAATCCACACTTAGTTTAATTTAGTGTAAGTGGAAAGTCTAGTGGGAACCTATGATGCCTCATGCTTTTCCCATAGAATTGTGTAAGCTTTGAGAAGGATTTATATTGCATGCTAGGAAGCTTGAATTATCTCACATTTAGATTATTAGGCGGGTGGTTAGGGTGTAACTAAGATGCTATATCATTTACTTTTAAAAGTGTTTTCATGTTGAGAAGTTGTAGGGTTGACAACCTTTACACTCTCACTTTATGCTTATGTTAAAAGATCCATGCTAGATGTAATTCACTTGTAGTATGCGGATTGGATGAAGTCAAATCCATACTCTCCCTACTCCCTTTATCTTTAAATTAGTTGTTGTTTATTTTTGTTGTTTAGTTGTTAAGAAATCAAAACCATTTATTTTCTTGAGTTGAGTTGGAAGGAATCTTGGAAACTTTGTAGCAAAAACAACCATTACAATCTCTGCAGATCGATACCCTCTTTTAGAACTATCCTACAAGGATTTGCTCTATTGTGAGTGGTTTTATAAATTTTAAAGTCGTGTGCTCGCGCGTACCAATTTTTGGTGCCGTTGCCGGGGATTGTTTTCAAAACGGTTGTTTATGAAGCTTTTAGGATTACATCTAGCTTGATTTTGTAAATACTATATATTGTGTCCATATAGTTTGTTTTGTACCAAAATACGTTTCTGTTTCAGTGGTGTTTTAGTTTCTATTTTTCTTCTTGTTTCTGTTTCTGTTCTACTGCTGCCTTTTCTGTTTTCGCAGAATTGGATTTGGATCGATCGCAGGCTTGGATCGATCGTAGGGCTTTTGATCAGTAGCACTGAAGCTACTACTGCAAGGCAGAAACTAGTACTCTCTTAATTTTCTCTTTTATTTTATTTTAATTTTGTGTTGTACATATTATTAGGTTGTTAGTTTATGTTCGGTCGCCGCTTGTTATCATTGCCTATATTTCTGTGTGACCTAGATTTAGAGCGTACTCTTAGACAACAAAGAACCGAAAGGAACTTGGATCTAAGTGTACCTACTGTAGAACACATGGCTGAAGAGAATAGGGCTGTTTTATTGAGGGATCATTATGTTCCCTTCAATTACACACCCTCTTCATGCCTTCGGTTGCCAAACATCACGGCAACCCAAAATATGAGATTAAGTCCAGCACAATACAAATGCTACCATCTTTTTATGGACTTCGTAACGAGGATCCTTACAAGCATCTAGATGAATTCATTGATATATGTTCTACTCTTAGATTGCAAAACTTTAATGAAGATGCTTTGAGGATGCGCCTTTTCCCGTTTTCCCTTAAGGATAAAGCCAAGCATTGGCTTAATTCCTTACCAAATGATTCAATTACTTCTTGGGCTCAAATGCAACAAGAATTTCTTAAGAAGTATTTTCCAATAGGGAAAACGAATCAAATATGGAAAGCCATCACCGACTTTTCGCAAGTTGATAGTGATTCTTTCCATGAAAAATAGGAAAGAATGAAGGACCTTTTACGAAAGTGTCCGCACCATGCTGTCCCTAAGTGGCAGCAAGTCCAATTCTTCTATGATGGCTTAACTGAGCTTCATAGGCAAATGGTCGATGCCTCGTGTGGAGGTACTTTTATGTTAAAGAGCGAAGATGATGCTTGGACTCTTTTTGAAAACCTTGGTTGTAACGCCCAAGAATGTTAATTATAGATTATAGATCACTTTAAATAGACAAGGGTAAAAAGCTAGTTAAAGGTAAGAAGGATAGACAAATGCAAAGAAAATAAGCTTTAGGAAAGTATTTCGGTAGTTTTCACTTGAATTGATAGTTTTAGTTTTGACTCTATCAGACTAAAATGATCATAACTTTTGACTCAAAACTCTGATTGAGGAAAAATTTACGTCATTGGAAAGCTAACTCAAAACTCTACAACTTTTTATTTCATGAAAATTTTCCAATTCCAATGTTTTGGGGGTCAAATTCAGCATGCAGTAACCTCCGTTCGCTGCTCGTCTGCAGCTTGTCCGGACAGACCCGATCCGAAAGTGGCGTCCACAGCTCGTGTGGATGGACCCGATCCGAAAGTGGTGTCCACAGCTCGTCTGGACGGACCCGAGTTTTATTTTCACTCCGAAAGTGGCGTCCGCAGCTCGTCCGCAGTTGGTCCGGACGGTGGAACTGTTCACTCACTTAAAAATTGCTGGAACGTGATTTTTCCGCCATTTTTCCAATTTTTCTTCTTTTCTCCGCCATTTTCTCTCTTCTCTCTTATAGGGTTTATACCCAAACCCTTGGTAATGATCTTAGAGAGCCCCCAAACACATTTCTAACCCCGGAATCAAGATTCTAGGCGTTGGAAACCTAACTTCACCGATCGATTCAAGGTAAGAATTCCTTAAAACTCTAAATCCTCAATGCTTGGTCTATAATTTCGAATGTATAGCTTAGCATTGGTCATTTTCCTAGGATTCTCATCGGTTTGAACTCTCTATACATCGGATTGAAGTTCTGAAGCTCACAACTCCGGATTCTTCAAGAATTGAGGTAAATGTCCAAAACCCTAGATTTTTCCGTAGTTAATATTTTGGGGTTTTATGATGTCTAACCCTAGTAATTCACTATGGGTTAGTTATATAGATGGTGCTTAGGCTATTGGGAACCCTAGATTTCTATGGGTTGCTTATGGCCACATTAATACTTGTATATTCAATTATCTTAGTTATGGGATATGTGAGTTGAGTTGAGTTAGAGTGTATAGTTATTGATGTTACGGCAATGTGCATGCTGCGGGCATTGCTAGAGCATTGAGCTAGAAGTCAAAAGTCAACAAGCGGAATAGGTAAGTATTTATATTTACTGAGAGTGATACACACCTTAAAGTGTTTTCATGTTTTGTTTTCAATGTTTAGCAGATGTAGTACTTGCTAAACAAAATTAATGTTTTTATGAGATTTCGAAGGAACAATATAATGGTTTAAAAGTCGAACCGATGATATCTTGTGACAATATGTGTTTTGTGCTTTTGATTATCTTCTTGAGATTTATGATGATTTGAAGAGTGATTGTTGATGTTTTATTGTGATTTATGATTATGTCGGATATAGATATATGTATAATGATATGTTGAGTTTATGATATTTGATTTGCTATTGATATTTGAGAAAATGAAATATGGCAAAGATTTATAAGATGATTTGAACATAGAGTAAGAGTTTGCATGATATTTCAGAGCATATGTATGAAGAGCATAAAGAGTGTATGTAAACCCACGCCACAGGGGTTGTAAAAATCTGTGTACATCAGAGACATTGCATAAGAGCATGATGATTTTATGATTGTTTTATGAGACATATTATATGATGATTTATTGGCCTTTATCATAGACGTATTAGTATGCATATGAGGTTTAATGGGAAAGCACATATGTATATTCTTACGGCTAGTTGCATATGATGATTTGTTGGTTTTCCTTATAGACATATTAGTATGCTTACGAGTTCGCTACGGGCAAGAACCTCTGTATACTCTTATGTCTAGCTGCATATGCGATTTATGTTTTATTGCTTGGACGTGCTTATATACTTGTGTTATCACCCTTGAAGAAAGGGAATACTTGTATATGAGTGTAGCCAAGTTATATGATATATTTATAACATAGTTGAGTGCGTATGTGTGCTAGTACAAGCGGGAGACTGGAACGTACATATATGTACCCAGCTATTATACTATTTCAGATGTTTTATGACCACATGTGTTTACTTCATCAACTGCTTTACGTTTCAAAATAAAATGCCATATTCTTAGTAGCTGTTATTGTAAACTCATGTAACTAACACTTTGGTTCATTACGAAAACTCAGTGGACTTTTATCCATTGAATCTATTAACTCACTCATTTTCCCTTCCACCTATGTAATCATGGATGATCTCTATGGTTACATAGATACTGGTGCAGGTACTGAGAGCTTAGACGATGATCCCGTAGCCTACTACCTCGGCTATTACGACTGACGTCGTGGGACATGTATATTTTGTATAGACTCTTACTTAATCTATTCTTTTGTTGTTGTGGTGATGTATCCACAAATGTATTTTGTATATATGGCTTGTGTCGCCTGTGACACCAATGTATAGCCATTCTTTTGTATATTCACATGTAACTTTTAATCATTAGACTTTGTATGGTCAGCTCTATATGCTTTGATTACTCCTTTTGAATATAAATGCTTCCGCTCAGTTTGATGTGATATGTGACTCTGATGTAATAGATGTATATCTCATAATACGTTGTGAGATACATGTATGACAGGTGTTTCTATCACCCTGTGGCGATAGATCCGGTTCATGATTACTGTATGTTTTCAAAAAAAAAAAAATATTGCTAAAGTGTAATTATGGATAGGGTCGTCACATTGGTGAAAATTCTTTACACCATGCATCATCCAGTCGTAGGGCACCTCCTGCGAAACAAAAGCATGAAGGTCTTTTCGAAGTGAGTCATCCTTCTGAAGTAACCTCTAAGGTGGATGCTCTCTCTCGGAAGCTTGATCAAATCATGGCAGCTGGTTTTGCTCCTACGCCTATAGCTCCCATTTCCACTCCACATGAGGTATGTTCATTCTGCTCCAACCCATCGCATCAGGCGAAAGATTGTCCTATTATTGAACAATTTTCTGAAGTTCTTCCCGAGCAGGTGAACGCAGCATTCTCCAGACCAGGTAATGATCCTTATTCCAATTCATATAACCCGGGATGGAGAAATCATCCTAATTTTTCTTAGCGAGCCCCAGCTCCGGGAAATCAAGGACCCATTAGAGGATTGCATAATCAGGCACACCCGCTACCTTTTCATCAATCTTTTAATCAGTCCTCCAATTAACGACCCCCTCAGCAATATCAGTCAGCTCCTCCTCATCCTAGGAATTTTGCCTTTGAGGATAAGGTATTGACTGCTCTCGGCAATCTTGAGGCCAATACTCAGTTGCTGAATTCCCATTCCCAATCCATTGCTAAACTGGAAGGTCAAGTTGGCCAGCTGGCAAATGCCCTTAATCAGAGAAAAGAATGGAAGCTACCCTCCCAACCAATGGCCAATCCCAAAGGACATTACATGGTCGATAGAAGTGCTTCTGATAGCACTACCCACGAACAAGTCCAATTGGTCACGACATTGAGTGGACGAGTGGTCGACAACAAGGTCAGGTTGAAGGCCAAGGAAAAGGATGATTCCCCTGTGAATCCAAAATCACCCATTGATAGTCCAAATGTTCCAAAGGAACATGTAACTCTTGAGACGTCTTCTGAGCCTAGAGCACCATTCCCTAAACGTCTTAAGGAGCCTCCTTGTGCTGCAAAGCAAGGAGAGAAATTTCAAGAGATGATGGAAATTTTTAAACAAGTCCAAATTAATATCCCCATCATTGATGCCATCTGACAGATCCCATCATACGCCAAGTTTTTGAAGGATTTATGTACTTAAAAGCGTAGGATGAAAACTCGTAGTCTCGAGAAGATTCTTTTGACCAAACAGGTCAGCTCACTCATTCAACACACCGTACCTACCAAGATCAAGGACCCTGGTGCTCCTACCATTTCATGTATTATTGGAGGCCATGCAATTGAAAAAGCCCTTCTTGATCTAGGAGCAGGTGTAAATTTGCTGCCTTTCTCGGTATACAATTGGGACTCAGAGAGTTGAAACCCACGACGGTTGTCTTACAACTTGGAGACAGATTCGTTAAGAAACCTTGTGGGATAATTGAAGATGTTATCATAAGAGTGGACAAGTTCTACTTTCCTGTAGATATGACGCCTGAGGAATTATAATCTCTTAAGCATATTATTAAACTAAATGATATATGTTGTGGAAACATTATCATTTAGCTATGATAATGGTTTTAGAGACGTTCATGAAGTTTAAGAGATTTCTAGTCAAAACCCTTTAGAATCTCTTTAGAAAAGAATCGTTTTCTGGCAACCAATCTTATAAGTATCAAAACTTGGGTTGAACAAACTCAGTTTTACTCAAACTGAAGCCCGTTATTGTTGTATCGCAATCCTCTACGACATAGTAGATTTTCGAAAAAAAAGTCAATCCGTTGACCTTTTAGGCATAAAGATGAATGTTCATTGCTTACGTGGCACTTTTGACTCGGACCTTATTTCTAAAAAGGAGCCTCACCAATATGATTTTATAGCATAATTGGACTCCCTTTAGTATATATATGGTTTTTACTTCGGTTTGGTGAAATCAGAATTCAATTCCGAGACAATTAACTTTTTGGTCTAAACCCGAGCCTTAAAACCTTCAACTGTCGAATTTAGCTTAAAACTGCTAAATTCACTAGGTAAGGCTGGCTCTTCACTGATTTGGGAGCTTAGGGTGACACATGGTAGTAGGAGAAGCTGCTGGAAAGAAAGCACAAAAAGCCAAAAAGTCTAAAAGTAAGCTTGACTTGGTGAAGACTTTGGATGACTTGTATGGAAAGTTTGCTTTCCATGCAAGACTAGGCTGCTTGTGCGTGAGGAGCAGGTCACTTGAAGCCTTGGCTTCACCTATAAATAGCAGAAGAGAGGCCAGCACCGAAATCACACAGCCCTTGCACCCAAAACAGAAAAATCTCTCCTTCCTCTCACTCACACACTCTCACGGCACCTAGGGGTTTTTGAGGAGTTCTTCTCCAAACTGTCCAGAACTTATACCCAACCTTGCTTGAAGTGTCCAGCAGCTAACCCAACCCTTAGAAGTAGTTTTGGAGTCCATTTGAGGTATGAAAGCTTCATCCTCCTCAACTAGCTTCAAAACCGACTCAATAGAGGGGTGTTGGGGAATTTTTGTGGTTTTTCACAACCTGCTTGCACGAGCTGTGTATGATCACTTAGGAGGGTTCTAAAAATATTTTGTATCATGTTTCCATTGATCTTTGGGCTTTGGAATCATGAGAAAACACCAAGAACGCATCCTACACCCATTCGGCCTCTGTAGGGTATTTTGTGGGTTTTTGATGCTAATCTATTTTGCTAGTGTTCCTTGCTATTATTTGATTTATCAAACATATATTTGATGCATCTAATGTATGTTTGAAGTTTGTTTGTTATTGGTTTAGTTCAAGGATCCTAAAGTGCTCAAAAGAATTAAAAAGGGGGAGCAAGCAAAGCTTGTTTTCAAAGGAAAATGGAAAAGGTTTAAAGGACTTGTAAAATCAACCTATATATTGTTTGTTGGTTGTTATTTTTAATCTTATAGTGGATAACACTCAAACTCATGTGTAAACATTATGGTTGCCCTGCCCTTCGGCGGTATAAGCATGAAATTGAGTGAAAATTGGCTATAAGAGATTCTTACAATACTATAGCAGATACTCATAATAAGCCCTTACTAATAGTGGAGACGTTTATACAGTATTACCTCTGTTTGTTAAATACTCATATCGAATTATGCTCTTACTTCGGTGGGGTATTCGAGTGCAATATTGGATGATTTACATTATTGTCAACGGATCCTTATGGCCTCACTTATGTTGGATTTCATAAGTTAAATGCTTTGAATAAATTTATGAACAATATGTGAGAATACTCACAAATATGACTTGTAATATACTAATATATACTTATATATACTAGTAACTACGATATATATGAGTATACGTATAGATAAAATCAAGTAATGAAAATGAAGTAATGGATAATAATAAAGGCTAAGAGCAAGGATCCTGAAGACTGACCAATTATTATTGATTGGTCACTGATGTATATTATTTGTGTATCCATATTGCTAGGCAGTGGTGGATTACTATTATTCTGCGGAAGTAGGGTAAGTATGGATTTACTTACTGGGGCTGACGCTGTTTTCTTTTATATTCAGTTATTGTTTATTCATTTGCATGTGTTACAAACTGCTCATACAATACATATGCATACTCTGTGAAATGGTAATGATGTGACACTAAGCTGGTCATGTGGCAGGGGAGATGGCTGATCCAGTGGACAAAAAAGGTCTTGTCCCAGCTGGTGATGTGGCAGGGGAGATGGCTGATCCAATGGGTAAGAGCCTTGTCCCTAAACCAGGTGATAAGAACTAACCCTAGAATGTCAGTTCTAGGTGCAAACCAGTAATTTGTTTAAGTGGGCGAGGTGTAACGTTCGTTAATCCGGGGTTGGCCCATTATGAGCAGAGTGTAATTTCATATTGCATTAAGACTAAACAAAGCCTTCACAACGATGCATAAAAACCCATTCATTTCATTCATTATATCTGTCATATATGTTTGTTCAATAATTTAATTACCTGTTTATATTGGGATGCAGTAGACTCACTTGTTTGCCTATGTAAATGTGATGATGTCATGTTTACATAGACTATGATGCAGGAAACAAAGGCGAAGACCCCTTCGTCAGTTTTATTAGACACTTCTATATAGGGATGTACTATATCCCAGAGGAGACGTTATTTTGCTGTAAATATGTCTCTTCATATTTTGTGTGTTTTGGTTTTTATTAATTATGGTTTGTAATATATCTAAACAGTGTGATGTTGCAATTGTATGCCGTCTGTGGCATAAGCTGCCCTTTATTTGGCGCATCTGGTATGCACATGTTTGTAATATTAAAACATCTAACGTATTTTAATTCACGAGGTATTTCAGTCATCTCTATTGTGTAATTTAGTTGTTCCCTAGTGTTTTTAAAAGAAAAAAATATATCCGCTGCGAGATTGATCTCTGAGGTAGTAATGTCACGTGAAAACCGGAGGTTTCTGCTCACAGTTCTATTGCATAGAAACCGGGGCGTTATAGTAGACTTCATCGTTCTTGATACAGAACTTGTCCCGGATCCCACCAAACTAATTCCCGTCATCCTTGGCCGTCCTTTCTTAGCTACGGCTAATGCATGCATCAATTGTAGGATCGGGGAGATGGAAGTTACTTTTGGGCATATGAAGGTGAAGTTGAACATCTTCAATGCTTTTCAGCATCCGTCAAACTCAGAGGAGTGTTTCTTTGTGGATCAGATTGAAGAAACTATAGAAGATTCACTCCCCCACCATTTGACCAATGACCCGCTGAAGGTTTGCTTGTCTCATTTTAACATCAAGGACTTCGACACGGAGCAATATGTTGAGGAGGTTAACTCCCTTCTTGACATTGAGGCCGCAATTGACTTTCCACCTTGGAGAGTACCCAAGAAGCCCTTACCCCTTACATTAGGCATTCCTCCCGTTTCTTCCCTCATTACCCCACCAAAACTTGAGCTAAAACAGCTTCTGCAAAACTCAATTATGCCTTCTTGGGACTTAATGACACTCTCCCGGTCATCATTGCAACAGATTTACAAAAAGACCAAGAGATCAGTGTGGCGACCCGATTTCATCACCTATTTTTTTTTTTTTAATGAAACCGAATAGTCACAGAGGCTCATGTAAAGCCCACATCATCAACTCATAATCTGAGCATATCACATCAGAGTTAACAACATATACGCAGTGGAATCAAATAACATCACATGTGAGAGAAACATAACTTGGAACTGACATAACTATATACAACAGTTTTACAACACATGCTATACAACAAAAGAAAGGCTATCAAAAATGCCACATACGGCATAGCCAAAGTACATCATTCTGTTTCTACATATATAACAATATGATGTACAACAAAAACTAGACTACTATAAGAGTCTAAACAAAATACCCAATGGGCGTACATCGCCCTCAGACATCATATCCCAAATAGGCAGCCACTGGATCTTCATCAAGATCCATTGTACCTGCAACAACAACATCATCTATGTAATCATAGAGATCATCCATGATTACATAGGGGAAGAAAAGAAGAAAGGGTGAGTCAACAGTTCATAAAGAATGAAGACTCCTCCGAGGGTTTTCGCAATGAGCCAAACTTTTATTTATGTAATCGTTTACAATATCAGCCACTCATCTTCATAAAAATATTAATCTTTCATTCATAAAGCAACACATTCATAAAGCATTTTGAATCAATATATATAACTGTGAATGTATGCATATGCTCCAAAATACGTTTGGATACATATACATATAAACCATTTAATGCATATCTTATACATAATAAAATTCCACAAAACATCATATGCAAACCAGCTGTAAACGTATACATAAGTTCTTTTCCATGAAAACTCTTATGCATACCAATACATCTAGCATGAAATACCTCTCAAACCAATACATATAAATCATCAAGCACAATGCAATGCATGCTTTAATCTTCCACTTTTCTTTACTTACGTAATGTGTACAGCATGCTTAACGGACTCAGCCCGAGCAACTGCACACACCAGCCTCAGGGACAACTCCCTAGCCTCGCGCATAATGGGCCCAGCCCTAGCACTTTTCATAACTTTCATAACTTTCTTTACTTACATCGTATAATGGGCCTAGCCCTCTTCTTTAGCTTCCATCTTATGGGCCTAGCCCTCTTCTGTATCTCTTGAGTATTAGCCCATGTTCATGCTCACACATCAATGCACATGCTCATGTCAATGCACTTACAAATCTCAACAATCATATCTCAACAACTGAAATTAAATCAATTCTCATTCATCATAAGCTCAAAATCTCAAAGCACAAAGTATCAATAATCATAGTATATCTTGCATATCTTAACACTTTCAAAATCACAACAACAATATCAATCATATCTCATCAAATACTTCATAAAACATTGAAAGTATCAAGTAATAACAAATCATTCTTAAACAACATATGAATGGCTCGACTTTTCCATAGCTTTAAACAATCTTTAAAAGCATTAAAATTCTATTATTTCTCAACTTGTTTAGCATCTTTAAAACATCTAAAATCATTTATAAAATCATTCGAAAACATAAAACGTATTCGTCCTCAGTGAGTAAAAGATTACTCACCTCAATCCTTGATGCTATAATTTGGATATCAATCCAACCTCTAAGCCACAATAAGCTGCAATATTACATTGCATGGAATCTTAGACACCATCTATAACTCAAAATATAATCAACAAGTGCTTATAACCTCATAATCACTTAACCCATAATACCCAAGGCTTAATGGAACTCATAACATGATTCCATAAGCTAAAAGAGTTAATCCATGGCAATTTACAATGGATTAACATGCTACATTGTAACTTTGAGTAAAATCACAAAGTTAAACTTAGACACTTACCACAATGATATGAAGACCCGGTTTAAGGAACTTTGATCCAACGTTTGGGCTCCACAAATGTGACAAAACCCTAGACAAACAATCAAGATTAAGCAACATGCAAGTGGTATTTAGCTCAATCTTGAGAAAATCAACTTAAGTTTGAGAATTTACCTCAAACGATCGGTGGAAACGATAATCTAACACTGTAGAATGCGCTACCGGTGTTAGAAATCACAACCCAAACCTCAAAAGATCACTCTCTTAAGGTTTAGAGCAAACCCTAGGAGAGAGGGGAGAGCTCCAGTTCGTTCTAGTTCAGAAAAAGTGAGAAATGAACTGAAAAATCGCATTTTCACCTATTTATACCCGATATACTGTTCATACCATCCGGACCCCACTGCAGACGACTTGCAGACGGTGAGTACTGAGTGAACAGTAACAGGGTTCGTCCGGATGCTCTACGGACGACCTCCGGACGGTGCAGTTTTGACCCCTAAAACGATCGAATTAGAAAAAGTCATAAACTAAAAAGTTGTATAACTTTGAGTTAGCTTTTCTAATGACATAAATTTTGCATCAATTGGAGTTCTGAGTCAAAAGTTATGATCATTTTACTCTCACAAGGTCAGCCTGAAATTACTGAACCTCTTGAAACGTTTTCTGCGGACGATGCAGATTTGACCACCAAAACGACGGAATTGGAAAAAGTCATAAACTACAAAGTTGTAGAACTTTGAGTTAGATTTCCATTGACATAAATTTTCCTAAATTTAAGGTTGAAAGTGAAAATTTATGACTATTTTACTCCAGCATGGTCAATCTGAAATTACAGATTCGAATGGAACAAACACTAAAATAACTTTCTACTCTTGGTTATCGTTTTCACTTAGTCATTTGTATAATTAAGTTGTAAAATCCTCTAATCATATCTCGGGTATAACAATCAGTTTAATGAATGTTCTAAAAGAACACAAAGAGGCGATTGGTTGGAGTGTTGGAGATTTAAAGGGGATTGACCCCTCCATTTGTATGCACCACATTCATTTGGAGGATCATGCTAAGCCCTTTCGCGAGGTGCAACGTCGATTGAATCCCACAATGAAGAATGTGTTCATGACTAAAGTTGTGAAACTGCTGGATGCGGGCATCATTTACCCCATCTCGGACAGTAACTGGGTCAGTCCCATTCAGGTGGTGCCTAAGAAGTCAGGTATCACCGTAGTTGAGAACTCGGTTGATAAGTTAATTCCTCAACGCAAGACCACGGGGTGGCGTGTCTGTATAGACTACCAAAAACTCAACTCATCAACTAGGAAAGATCATTTCCCACTGCCATTCATTGATCAAATCCTAGATCGTCTTGCCGGCCAGAGTTACTATTACTTCCTGGATGGATATTCAGGGTATAATCAAGTGGCCGTTGATCCCCAAGATCAAGAGAAGACGACCTTCACCTGTCCCTTTGGTACTTTCGCATATAGGCGCATGCCCTTCGGGTTGTGTAATGCATCCGCCACTTTTCAAAGGTGCATGATGTCTATTTTCTCGGACATGGTGGAGAATTTTTTGGAGGTGTTCATGGACGATTTCTCTGTCTTTGGACCCTCTTTTGATCAATGTCTCCTTAACCTTTCTTGTGTTCTTAAACGATGTAAGGAGACAAATCTAATTTTGAGTTGGGAGAAGAGCCATTTCATGGTTCAAGAGGGAATCTATTGGGACACATAGTGTCCAAGCGAGGACTCGAAGTTGATAAAGCGAAAGTGGAGCTGATTTCAAAACTTCCACCACCTACTACGGTGAAACAAATTCGCTCATTTCTCGGACATGCCGGCTTTTATCGCCACTTCATCAAGGATTTTATCAAAATTTCAAGATCCTTGTGCAATCTTCTTGCCAAGGAGACTCCTTTTAATTTTGATGAAGCATGTCTTAAGGCATTCGAGAAACTTCGATCACTTCTATCCTTAGCCCCTACCATGAAGACCCCTGATTGGTCTCTCCCTTTTGAGATAAAGTGTGATGCATCCGATTATGCTGTCGGTGCAGTTTTGGGACAACGTGAAGACAAGCTCCCTCACGCCATTTATAATGCTAGCAAAACTCTGATGGATGCTCAAGTGAACTACACAACTACAGAGAAAGAGTTGCTAGCAATTGTTTTTGCCTTGGGCAAATTCCGTTCTTATCTTTTGGGGTCCAAGGTAGTTATTTACTCTAACCATGCCGCTCTGAGGCATTTGATGGCTAAACGGGAAACAAAGCCCCGTTTGATTAGGTGGATCCTCTTGCTTCAAGAATTTGATTTGGAGATTAGAGATAAAAAAGGATCTAACAATGTTGTCGCTGACCATCTTTCTCGCATTTTTATCGAGTCTTCTCTCATTCCAGTTCATGATTCCTTCCCGGATGAGCAATTGTTTGAGATTACTCCGAAAGAAGTGCCATGGTACGCTGACATCGTTAATTACCTAGCAATAGGTAAAATTCCCTTTCATTGGACGAAGCAAGCGAGAGACCACTTCTTTAAGCAGATCCGATCCTATTTTTGGGAGGATCCTGAGCTCTTCAAGTATTGTGCTGATCAGATCATTCACCGCTGTATACCCCAAAGCAAAGTTAAGAGTGTCCTCTCCTTGTGCCACACATTGGCTTGTGGAGGACATTTTAGTGCTAATAAGACTGTGGCGAAATTCTTACAAAGCGGATTCTACTGGCCATCCTTATTCAAGGATGCCAATCAATTATGTCGGGTGTGTGATAGATGTCAACGCCTTGGAACAGTGTCCCAAAGGGACATGATGCTTCTAAACCCCATATTGATAGTGGAAATCTTCAATGTGTGGGGGATAGACTTCATGGGACCTTTTCCGCCCTCTTTTGGATTCGAGTACATTTTGGTGGCGCTAGACTATGTGTCCAAGTGGATAGAGGCTGTGGCTACCAGAACCAATGACCATAAAGTTGTTATCAAATTTATCCAATCCAACATCTTTAGTCGTTTTGGTATGCCTCGCACAATCATTAGTGACGGAGGAAAGCATTTCTATAATAGGTTTCTAAAAACCTTACTTTTTAAATACTCTGTCACTCACAAGGTTGCCACACCCTATCACCCTCAAACAAGTGGCCAGGTGGAATTGTCCAACAGGGAAATAAAGCGTATATTGGAGAAAACGGTTAGGCTATGTAATGCCCAGGAAATAATTAAGCAATTTATTGCTTATGACCTTTAAGCAATTTGAATTAATACAATATAAATAATATTAATTAATAATGATTCTAGTGTAGTAATGGTATGTACTAATATTATTTAATAATTATATTAAGAGAATTGGAATAAAAATATATTAAGCTAATATTAATGAAATTTGAATAATAAAATAATAATAATAAGTCTTTGTGTAGTAAATAATTATTTGTAAATGTAAATGATAGTTAAATTAAATATGGGGTCAAATATTAATTAGCAAAGAATAGAATNTCGTATGTGGCATTTTTGATAGCCTTTCTTTTGTTGTATAGCACATGTTGTAAAACTGTTGTATATAGTTTATGTCAGCTCCAGGTTATGTTCTCTCACATGTTATGTATTTATTTCCGCTGCGTATATGTTGTTAACTCTGATATGATATGCTCAGATTATGAGTTGATGATGTGGGCTTTACATGAGCCTCTGTGACTATTCGGTTTCATTTCAAAAAAAAAAAAATAGGTGATGAAATCGGGTCGCCACAGGCTAGATCGCAAGGATTGGTCTTTGCGACTTAAGACACCGATTGGCATGTTGCTATACTGGTTGGTTTATGGCAAAGCATGCCATCTCCCTGTTGAGCTTGAGCACAAGGCCTTGTGGGCCATGAAGACTTTTAATTTTGATATGAAATCAGCTGGATCCCACCAGAGGCAACAATTGAGTGAGCTTGAAGAGCTTCGTAACGATGCTTACGAAAGTGCCCGGATGTACAAGGTAAAAACAAAGGCATTTCATGATAGACACATTAGGCTTAAAACTTTCATTCCGGATTAGAAGGTATGGCTATACAATTACAGACTTAGCCTATTTCCTGGTAAGCTCCGATCAAGATGGGATGGCCCATTCATTGTTACATCAATATTCCCTCACGAAGTAGTCGAGCTAAGAGACCCGAAGAGTGGCCAAATTTTCAAGGTCAATGGTTAGAGATTGAAACCCTACATCCAGGGTGTTGAGCATAAGGAAGATGTGGATTCCATCGATCTGAGGGATCCCATCTATTTAGAGTAATTCTTAAGTGATTTGGAGTGTTACATTTTTTTTGAAATCCTGCATAAAGCTAAGCTTGGATCAATTGTAGCTTGGATCGATCGTATAAATCTTGGATCGATTGCAGAAGGTGTGGATCGATCGTAATCATTCCAGAGGGTCACGTGACCTCTTTAAATACCCCTCTGCACCTTCATTTTCTCATTTTTTTCTTCTCCCACTGATCAATCCGTGCGCTGTGCTCCTCCTTGACATAATTTCCAATGCAGGTAAATCTTCCATTTGATTTACTTTAAACTTTATTTTCCTTTTATTTAATCATTCCTCATCATCTTTCTTGCATTCCCCACCGTTTTTGTCCACAAAATTCTTCATTTTGGTGTCTTTTTCCTTTGGCACAGCAGGTGTTTGTAAAAAGTACCCACCGAAATTTTTCAATGTCAACCACCCGTTCTTCATCCTCTCGTGCACCGAGCCTGGTTAGTCCTTTCACTAACAACCTCTAGCAGCATCATGAGCTCAATCCTGAGACTCACTTTGATATTGTGGGAGCTTTTCGTCAAGATCAAGATGTAAAATGGGCATGCAAGCAATTTAGGCAAAGGCAATTGATGCCTTTGTTGCAGCCAGTGCATGATGTTTTCCACCCGCGCTTCGTCCGACTTTTCTATTAGAATATGACCTTTGATTCGGATAAGCCCACGGTATTGTCTTCTACCATCAAGGGGATTGAGTTTGAAGTCACCATTGAAGACATTGAGGAAACATTTGGCTACTCACATGAGTTCCCTTCTCCACAATTCACTGAGCCCCCTCCCGAGGTTGACTTGCACTTTATTGTGCACGACATGTGTGATGGAGAGTATGCCGACTCCAAGAAGAATTGTTTAAGTAAGGCAAAGTTGCCTTCGCAACTTTGGTTGGTTGATATGGTGCTGAAGCAAAATGTGTGTCTGCTCGGACACAAGACCCAACGGATTGGTAATTTCTTAGCTTCCCTCTATGCTTTTCACAAGAAATACTGGTTCTCAGCACCATAGCTCATCTGGAGCCAAATGTTTAAGTGTTGGGAAGACAAAGTCGACAAGGGCTTGCTAGGTCCCAACCGGCCACCATTACCCTTTCCATTTTTGGTCACCAAACTCGTCCTCCGCAAGGGCCTATCACTCTCGGACACATACTTTCTCACTTATGAGTCCCGAGTGTTCGGCTATGCCCAGTGGAAACATAGTTTATCTCATTTGCCACGACAAGTTCCTGCGGGTGAGCAAGATGCTGAGATGGAAGATGCAGCTGCTGAGGATCAGCCTGCTGTTGAGATGGCTGAGGGAGAGCCATCTGTTCAGGAAAGAATTTCGCTGTCACACACCGAGTATGAGTTATTGCAAGTGGAACTCGAGAAAATACACAAGAAACAAAAGGACTTTGAGAAGAGGATGGGAGATACACTGTAGGAGATCTTGAGCCATCTCCCACCTACCCCACCTACCCCATGATTTCCTTTATGTTTTGTATTCTGGCATTGTATTTTTATTGATGAAAGCACATTGTTGTATTATTTTGATAACATCTTCTCCAACAATGTAATTTTTCAATGCCATTTTTGATAAGGAAATTGTGTTTTGTTACTTTAGTTGGGAATGTGAGATTACATTGATATTACATATTCATTTGTATTGTTTGTTTTTATTTTTGTTTTTGTTTAAGTTTTGTTTTTCAGGATAAGTGTTTATGAGTCCAAGTTTGGGGGTATGCACAGAGCCATACCTCCCCAATAAGGTTTC
The DNA here is from genome assembly GCA_900184695.1 of Betula pendula. Taxonomy (NCBI): domain Eukaryota; kingdom Viridiplantae; phylum Streptophyta; class Magnoliopsida; order Fagales; family Betulaceae; genus Betula; species Betula pendula. The sequence goes on from FXXK01001322.1 coordinate 44,952, forward strand.
TTTTCTTTATCCCTCGGTTTTTACATTCATTGTATACACACATTGGGGACAATGTGTGATTTAAGTTTGGGGGTATGGCTAAACACTTGTTAACTTGTTCACTTATCACTTATTCATAAATTTGTTAATATATTATATATATTAAATTTATACTATAATATATAATATAATAGTATATCATATATATTATTATATATATATATATGTATTAATATGTATAATGTATATATTCTTTTGTAAATATGTGTTATTCCTTAGAATTTTGTTGATCTTTAATTTTGATTTACACTTCATTGGTGAGCTTAAGAGAATGAACACATGATCATGCAGTTAGGTCTTCAAAATCTCTTTACTTACTTTTGGCTTTTGAGAATTCATTTGTTTCATATTGACATATCATGAGCACATTGACACATGGTTTGTGAGGTATGAGCCTTAATGACAACATGTTTGTTTTCAATACCTCTAATGCAATTGGATGACTTGTTAGATGGTTAACCTGGTCAATAAAAAAAAACAAAAAACAAAACAGCTAGTTTGTCTTTGTAGCCTAGTTGACTCGAGTATAAAGCCCTAGGGATGTCTCTACATCTAGTGCCCTAAAGCCATCTGGTTTGGGAGTCATTGGCCTAACACTCGTTACATGGGTCAACTAGAAAAGCTTAATGGAGTTAAACTAATAGCTGTGTAAATATAATAAAAGGTCGGTAAATAGTAACCATGCCCTGGTTGTTTCATTTGATGAGGAAGTTCAGTGAATTTTGAGATATTGAGCCATTTGTGTTGACAATTATTTTGAAGCCTCATAACTATGTGCTGATTTCACCTTACACCAGTTGGAACATATTTGGAATCTCAGCTATCCATCTGTAAGTAATCATATTTTGCAAATCCTGAGTTTCGGTGAAAATGGAGTTTATTTGTTTAAGCTTGCCAATGACATGTGAACCATTATTCTTGTGATGTTGTATTCTTTGTAATAATATGATCATGCACAATGTTTGTGGGTAACATTTCTGTTAAACCCTCACGAGACTTCACTCATCTGCTAGGGATACCTAGGGGTTTAAAAGGCTTATTGCATGTGTTAAATGCAATTGTGTTTCCTACGACAAAGGAGGTAGAATAGTTGTTTATATTTGTTTCATTTTAATTTTAGTTTTGTAATGCTAAGGGACTAGCATTATGTAAGGTTGGGGGTGTTTTAAGTGTTGAATGTTATATATTCAAACTCCCTAACTCGCATATGTTAAACCTTAGTGTGTATTATTATCTAATATTTTGATGAGTTTAGTATTTGTCTTATTTTAGGCCCTAATGGAAAACACAAGCAAATCTTGAACATTAGGCTTAAAAAGACATTAAGGGAAAGCTGAGGAGCTAAAGAAATGCTCAACGATCGATCACCACTTTCTTGGATCGATCGCTAGAACCTTGGATCAATCACCATCGAAGCTTCCAAAAACGTATAAAGATCTTTGACAGCAGATTAGGATGAAATGATATTTTGGATCAAAGATTGCGGCTTGGCAGGCTATTGTGGGCGCCGAAATCTCTTCTCAGAGTACTCCTAATAGCTGGATTGCAGATTTTTAGCTTGATCTTTCCTTAAGAAAGATCAAAGCTCCTTTTTCCCTATATTATGTGAATTCTGTCTGAGGGAGGCAGTAGCTCGTTTTTAGTTTATTTTCAGAGTAGTTTTTAGTTTCTTTTTGCATTCTTTTTCTGCTGGACAGTACCTAGAACACAACCCATAACTCTTAATCCCATTAGGAAATGGTTCTCTCCAATTCAATGGAGATTTCCAAATTCTCTATTAGAAACTAAACCTTTTATAAGGTTTGGAATTCATTCCAAGTGCTATGGGTTGATTATGTTTAGCTAGGATCTTAAATCATCAATACACATTAATCATCAATAACAATGCAATGCATGCTTTAATCTTCTACTTTCATATTTACTTTCGTAATGTGTACAACATGCTTAACGGACTCAGCCTTAGCAAACTGCACACACCGGTCTCAGGGACAACTCCCTGGCCTTGGCATAACAGGCCCAACCCTAGCACCTTTCATAACTTTCATAACTTTCATCATAATAGGCCCAACTCTCTTCTTTAACTTTCATTCTTATGGGCCCAGCCCTCTTCTTTATCTCTTTAGTATTAGCCTATGTTAATGCTCACACATCAATGCACATGCTCATGTCTATGCACTTTCAAATCTCAACAATCATATCTTAACAATTGAAATTAAATCAATTCTCATTCATTATAAGCCAACATCTCAAAATATCAAGGTAATCAATAATCATAATATTTCTTACGTATCTCAACACTTTCAAAATCACAACAACAATATCAATCATTTCTCATCAAATATCTCATAAAACATTGAAAGTATCAAGTAATAATAAATCATTCTCAAACAAGATATGATTAGCTCAATCTTATCATAGATTTAAACATTCTTTAAAAGCATTAAAATTCTATTCTTTCTCAACTTGTTTAGCATTTATAAAACATCCAAAATCATTTATAAAATCCTTCGAAAACATAAAATATATTTCGTCCTTAGTGAGTAAAGATTACTCACCTCAATCCTTGATGTTATATATAGATACCAACTCAACCACTTAACCACAATAAGCTGCAATATCACATTGCATGTGATTTTAGACATAACACATAGCTTAAAACATAACCTACAAGTGCTTATAACCTCATAAGCATATGACCAAATGAGACCCATAGCATGCATGGAACTCACAACACCATCTAATGGCCAACAAAGCCAATTCATAGCAGTTCACTATGAATACATGCCAAAACTACATTAAACTTAGCTAAACTTAGACACTTACCACAAGATATGAAGACCCAGTTGAAGGAACTTCGATCCAACACTTTAACTCTACAAATGTGACAAATCCCTAGACAAATAATCAAGATTAAGCAACATGCAAGTGATGTATAGCTTAATCTTGAAAATGTGGACATTGGTTTGAGAATTTACCTCAAGCGATCGGTAGGAATGATAATCTAACACTAAAGAACGCATTGCCGGTGTTAGAAAATGTAACCTAAGCCTCAAAATATTGTTCTCTTAAGGTTTGGAGTAAACCTTAGGAGAGAGGAGACAGCTCCAGGTCGTTCCAAGGCTAAAAAATAAGAAATAAGCTGGAAAAACGCATCTCCAGCTATTTATAATCGGTGTACTGTTCATCACTGTCCATACCACCACCATCAAAACCATGCTGCGGACGAGGCACACTGACTGAATCAGAAATGTGCTTCGTCCGAATACAGTTGCAAATGACTTGCAGACGGTTGCTACTAACTGATCAGTAGCCAAGCCCATCCGACTACAGCAGACGAAGCTGCAGATGAGAAGCACTAGGCAACAACTATCCGAACTGAAATACAACTATCCGGATGCCCACTATAAAAACTCATTTTCAATGTTTTCTCGATGCGTTTTCGAAGTATTTAGTTCTTTTACTCTTAATTGTCTTTTTACCTTTGCCATTTAAAGGTGATTTACAATTCCTAATTTAAATTCTTGGGCCTAACAATTTGAAATTGAGAAGGAAAACAAAACAGAATAATAACTTAGGAGTTAGAAAAATTTAGGAATGTAAAGAGAAAGATTACAGAATATTCAGAGTAAGACTTCAACAATCATCACTCGCTCAAAGTATTAGGGTTAGGGTTAAGATTTTGAAAGTGGAAAATGGAGAATATAAGAGGATAAGGAAAAAATTTATGTAAAAAACCAAGCGAATGACATGAAAAATCCTTAAGCCCCAAATATACTCGAGTATGAAACAGTGACAACAAATCATGAAAATCATCTATGGACGGCTTGGGAGCCATCAAGATCAAATCATAACACTGTAAACACATCATGGCCATCACACAAAGCTCTCGAATCAAGTGACAAAAATGGAGGCACAGCAAATAGAAGATTAGAATGAGAGAACGAGTTGGGAGGCCTAGTTCAAAATGGGATAGGACAACACCCATCCAATGCCCTAAATTGCACCAAAGATCTTCAGGAAATCCTCCAACCGTTGGATCCAAAAATCCAATGGTTGGATGGGAACTATTTGCTCAAACAAGTAGGGATAGGGGCAAACAAGAGCATTTAATGGAGCATTAAATGGTCATATCCTGAAGTTGTCTTTCTGCACCTCTCCCATCTCCCTCGAAATCCTAATCATAGAGCATTAAAGTGACTCAGTGAAGAACAAAAAGAAAAGAGGAAGTCTGAGAGTCTGAGAGAGATGAGAAGAGTATACCAAATGAGAGAAGAGACTCGAGAGGGTTTCTCAAACCCTTAGATGAGTGGGCAGATGTGTTGAGGCATGTGGAATGAACAGCTAGATGATATCACGCGTGCGAGGTAGGTGAAAATCATTAAATGTGGACCATGAGGGTAGATTTGCTAAAGATAAGGTTCGGATGGTTGAGATTCATTTAGATTTAATAGAACGGCTGAGAGGCATGCAACGTTTGAATTTTGGTATTAATTAAACCTACAGATTTACTGTGCGCGTATGAAAAAATGGGACACTTCAGAAATTATCCTCCACGGGCGATTTTTAGTGAAACCGGATCTATGCCTGCAGATGGAATAATCTTGACTGTTTATTTTGATTTATATTTTTTCGGATCAAAGTGGGTTGTTGGATTAGTGAACTCATTTATTCCTCTTCCGAACCATATAACTATCCCTTCTAACATGCCTTACGGCTGTTATCCATTCAATTGAATCCAACGGTTGATAGATTAAGCAAAAAGATCAGACGGCTTATATGTTGCTAGGGATGTGTGATTTCCTTTTTCAAAAAACGCATGTGGTAATTGATGTGTAAATTTTATCCTACAAGTGCAACTACTGATGAGCTCAGATCCAAATTATCCTATAAACGATCATAACTGTGAATTTAAAGACATTGTTATTCATAACCATTCAGTTCAATTAATTAACGTGCATGTGCAACACCATATAATATTTTTTTATGAATACATTTTTTTATACGAATATGAAAATAATTTAATAATTTTTTTAAAACGAATATTAAATATATATGTTTTACATAAAAAAAATTATTAATTAAGTTAAATAACTTAAATTAGTTAATAATAATTATTCATTAAGTTAATAATAGTTATTAATTTAGTAACTAATTAACTTTAATGAATCCAATATTAAATGAATAATTAATTAAATTGTTAATTAAATAGTTAATACTTAATAGACTAATAGCTAATTAACTACTTATAAGTTATAGCCTACTTATAATCTATGTTAATTAATTTATTATAGATTACTAACTAATTAACTACTTATAACCTACAATTAAGTTTATAAATTATAACCTATGTGGGATGTGGGCCATGTGACTATGTCTATGTGTATATGTAATTAATAAATAACATTAAGTTATATAGCATATTACATATTATTATATTAACTAACTTTCTAATTAAGTTAATATAAACTTAGTTAGTATATTTTATAAATGACATATTAATATAAAAGATTAATATATACACATAGGTTAATATGACATATTAATTAATATGTTTTAATCATTAATATGTCATACACATAAATGATTAATATGTCATAACTTAATATAAATGACATATTAATATAAACTTAGTTTTTTTTTTTTTTTTTAAATGGTACTCTATTAAAACTTTATAACAATGAATCTTGCTCTGCAAGTACATATTCCTGAATAAAATCAGGACAACCATGATGCCAAACACAATTAATGGATTGAGTAATGGCTGCCTTTGCTAACCGATGGGCCACTCCATTGACTGTTCGTGGAACGTGAGACACTTGCCAAAAAGGAAGGCGATTGAGCATCGATTGAATGTCCCCTATCAACTGACCATAGGGGCTCCTTGAAGGATCGGTTTGCTGCAGTGCTTGGACTATAACTGATGCGTCCCCTTCCAAAATGATCCTTTGGAGGCCTAACTCATAGCAAAGACCTACTGCCTTCCAAGCTGCATAGGCTTCAGCAATGGCTGGGTCTGAAATGAAAGGCACTGTAGCGCATAGAGAGGCCAAAACCGAACCCTCCAAATTCTGAAGGATCACTCCCACCCCCATGGTACCAGATGCTTTATGGAGAGCCGCATCCCAATTGGCCTTGGAGACACTCACAGGGGGACGCTGCCATTGGAGTTGTACTGGGCGATGCAGGGGAGCCGTATCCGGAAAGGGATCTTGACAGGCCTCCTTGAATAGATCTAGCGATTCCATTGTGGATTGAACAAGCAGTGCTGGTGGGGAAATTTTGCCCCCAAAGACTATTGAATTCCATCTGAGCCAAATCTTGTGGGCTAACCAAGCTACCAGCCTCAATTCCTCCACATCCAGTAGCGCCACCAGCTTCTTCCAAAGAAGAAGGCCATCGTCCGCTGCTAAGGCCAGCTTTTGTATCTTTCTAGGACATTCCGTCCATACTGCCAAGGCTGAGACACACTCCCAAAGGATATGGCCTGTGGTTTCCGGCTGGGTTCCACATAAAGGGCAAACTGGATCTGAAACCACTTTCTTGTGAAAAAGATTTAGCTTGGTAGGGAGGAGATTGTGACAAACTCTCCATAAAAAATTTTTTATTGCACCAGGAACTTGGAGTTTCCAGAGTTGTTGCCGGAGAACACGGTTGTGGGATACTGATGAGCTTTCACCTTCCTCGCACAGCGCCCTTTCCTTTGCCATATGATAAGCACTGCGAACATTAAAATTACCATGGGATGTGCCACGCCAAATAAGCTGATCAGGCCGACCTCCTGGACTGAGTGTTAAACTACAAATGCGAGCAGCTTCGATGGGGTGAAAAATGTTTTGAATGAGTCCCATAGTCCACCACCGGGTTTCCCATCGATAAGGGCGGAAACTCTCGCATTTGCAGGTAAAATGCTTCTCTGAGATTGGATCTTGAAGGATGAAGGGGTAGGGACCCATTTATCCTCCCAGATTCTAATTGAATTGCCATCCCCCACACGCTAGATGAGACCATCTTTTAACAGTTCACGAGCACTGCACAGACTCCTCCAAGCAAAAGAGACTTTGTTTCCCACTCTAGTATCCAAAAATGACGAAAGTGGATAGTATTTGGCTTTGAGGACGCGGGCTACAAGGGAGTCTTGGGACTGAATAAGTCGCCATCCTTGCTTGGCAAGCATAGCTAAGTTGAAGAACTCTAGATCCCGAAAACCCAAACCTCCTCGAAGCTTAGAACACCCCATCTTGGACCAGCTCTTCCAAATCATAGGAGAATTATTATCCTTTGAACCTCAATAAAACTTATTCATCATAGAAGACAATTCTTTGCATAGAGTCTTCGGCAACTGAAAAACGCTCATGCAATAAGTAGGGATGGCCTGGATCACCGCCTTAAGAAGGATCTCTTTTCTTGCATGCGAAAGAAATTTTTCCTTCCATTCCGTGAGCTTGGCCCGGACCCGCCCTGTAATACCAGCAAAAGCTCTTCTTTTGTCGCGGCCAATCACCGCTGGTAGGCCCAAGTATTTCTCATAACTGTGGACAGAAGACGTGCCAATAATAGATAGGATGTGCTCTTTGAATTCCCTCCATGTATTCTTACTAAAGAAAATAGAGGTCTTATCTCGGTTAATCATCTAACCTGAGCCCTCTCATAGACCTTGAGTAACTCCTGTATAGTGCACCATTCTGAGAAGGTGGACCGACAGAACAGGAGACTATCGTCAGCAAAGAATAGATGACTCAGAATCGGACCACCCCTGGAGAAAGGGAGCCCGGAGATTTTCCGTTCTGATTCGGCCTTGTGGATAAGAGAAGTCAGCCCCTTGGCACACAAGAGAAAAAGGTAGGGGGAAAGAGGATCCCTTGGCGTAGTCTGCGAGAATGGGTGATGTGGCCTTGAGAAGACCATTAACCAAGATCGAATAAGTGACTAAGCGCACACAAGTCATGATTAAAAAAATCCAGCGCTCTATGAACCCCAATTTGCGCATGATACCCTCTAAATAGTTCCACTCGACACCGAACAATGCTATACTAAGTTAGTATATTACATATTATAAGATTAAGAGTATTAACAATATAAGTTACTAACTATAATTATGTAGTACTAAGTTAGTATATATTAATATATTATATATTATATTATTATATATGAATATCATTATATGTATTTATACTATTACAAATTAAGCTATTAAATATTATTATTAAACATGATTATATAATATACTTATACTTAATTGTTTAATATTCATAGCTTAATTATGTGAACTTGTATTCTTAGATCATGTGATTTAACAAACTTATATGATAACATAAGTTCTATTGATAGACAATTGTAAAAAATAGTCAATAAATATTAACTAACCTATATGATAACATATATTAAGTTTGTAAATTAACATCAAACATGTCTTAATTGTCAAAAAAAAAATAAAATGTATTAATAGTGTAATATTATACTAAGTTATTTCAAATGTATGTTAAGCATTTTTTTACTATATCTATGTTACAAAATTTAAAAATATATTAATATGTTAATATTAGACTAAGTTATTTGGAAGAAATATAGTTGGAGGAAAAGTTTTGTCAAAAGTTAAAACACAAAAAATAACTTTTGGTGGAAGTAGATGCATATATCTCATGCTACTAGGACTGTGGAAGCTCGTGCTGAAGCCACTTTGTGGGATATTATTCCGAATACTGGTATAAAAATTTGTACATATCCGCATAACGTGATGGTTTTGAATTTATTTGGAAGAATATAGTTGGAGGAAAAGTTTGTTCAAAAGTTTGAACACCAAAAACAACTTTTGGTGGGAGTAAATGCATTATATCTCATGCTACTGGAGGTGGAAGCTCGTGCTGAAGCCACTATGTGCGTATCATTCCGAATCCTGGTATAAAAAGTTGTATGTACCTGCATCAAGTGATGCGTTTGAATTTATTTGGAAGAATATAGCTGGAGAAAAAGTTTGTTCAAAAGTTAGAACATCAAAAAGCAACTTTTGGTGGGAATAGATGCATTATATCTCATGCTATTGGGACGTGGAATCTCGTGCTGAAGCCACTGTGTGAACATCATTCCGAATCCATACAACACATCGTTCTCCTCGCTCCAATTGAAATGAAATTTAAGCTAGTCCATTACAAAGGTCAATGGTTCAAGATATTGATTAAAAACCAAAACTTTTTTGTTCAAAGCCTTGCTAAGCCGGATGAGTTCCACTAAAAAAATTGTTTTGACTCCAGCCTCATAATTAAATCCTTTTAACTTATCCCTCTCAGAAGGAAACCCCTCTTCTCCGCACTTAAGCAGTAGTGAAGGATGGATAGAGATAAAAAACTTTAAATAATCATATTTAAGATGGTTTAAAAGGTTAAAATGGTATCCTGTAATATCTTGATGGAGTTCATCAAAGCGGCTCTTCTACAGTTGGGTTGGCTGTAATATAACCAAAGAGTCCCTCAACCCAGGAAGTTTTTCTTGTAGTATTAAACCTTTGTGTACATGCACAAATGGGTCAATTATATCTCTAACCTTCTTCAGATTCTCACATTTCAGTCTGTCATTAGTGCCTTTGGTAATGAGACTTGTAAGATACTCCCATTTACCTCTTATGCTTGTGAACTTTGGCCTTGCCAAGCAGAGTGTGTTATATAGCTCATCAAAATTATTTTGAAAATGAGTTACCGAAAGGATAATCCACTTGTCAATTTTGATATTTGACAAAGCCTTCAGCATAAGACTCTCGAAATTGCGAGGAATGTGCCCGTCATCAAGGGCAACAAGGCCAAGAACCTCAAGAAGCTCTTTCTTGAACTAAACAGTACCAATAAGTTGCCCATCATCATATATGTCTGGAGAAAAAAAAATTGTTTCAGAGTTCGCATCAGCATTTGTACACCCATGAGCCAATGATCTGTTGTTATAGCTCTAGCTAAACCGTCAAATGTCGAGTAATAGTGACGAAAGAAATTAGCTGAAGTGCAGCCCACAATTTCTCTTTGCTCATGTGGTTGTGGGAGACGGGCAAGCACAGTGGCAATGAGCTGATTCGTTTATGCCACAAGTTCAGCCACACCTGGTGCAATAGGTGGTGGAGGAGGAGGAGGTGGAAGAGCATCTTCACCCCCAGCCCCACTATTTACCGATTCATAGTTGCGATTTCGTTGTGGATGTCGTCCTCTTTTTAGTGGCATTTTTCTGCACTGTCACATTGCAACTAGTAAGACAATGTAAGTGCATACAAAATACCACATAAGCAAACGTCAACAACATATGAGCATTTATTAAACTTGCCCATGCACGACCCAACTTAAACTTAACAATTTATTTTCTCTTTAGGCTTTTAAGTTCCTATAGCTCCGACCTTACATTCTAAACTTAGACAATCTAGACAACCTACCTCTCACAATAGTCCCTAAGAGCAAATTGCTCTGATACACCTATGGTGACCTGATTTCATAACACTTTTTTTTTTTGAAATGAAACCGCATTATCATAGTAGCGTACATGCATATAAGCCATCATTATCTCATAACATGAGCATATCACATCAGAGTAATCATAATAATGCAACAAAAACTAATAAAATAACATTATAAGAGTAATATAACATAAGGAGCTAACATAACTATATACAACAATTCTTTTACAACATAGGTTTTATACATCAAAAGAATGATTATCAAAAGAGCCACATACGGCTTAGCTAAAATACATTAACCTGTTTATATATACAACATATTGATGTACAACAAAACTAGATTATACATGAGTCTAAACAAAATACCAATAAGCGTACATCACCCTCAGTCATAGTAACCCAAATATACAGCCACTGAATCATCATCATGATCCACAATTCCTGCATCAACAACATCATCTAAGGCGATCATGAAGTTAACCACATTCAACCAGGCAAATATATGAGTCCACGGTCTCAGTGGTATAAGAAATCACTAAGTTTTCACAATGAGCTAATCTTTTTCTTTCTACTTAGTTTACAATAACAGCTATCTTTAATTTACGAAACATCTTATTAGAAATATGGCATGGCTGATGAAGTAAACATCATAGTTATAAAATCATTTGAAACGTAATACATAGTTGTGAATATATACATGTGCTCCAAGTTAATCGGTCACACATACATATAAAGGCATCTATACATAACTTTTACACATATGTCTCAGCTATACAAATACACATGTATTCCGTTCAACTTTGCCACATTCTATATACATAATTGTATAACTAAGTCATACTCATGAAATCATCATATGCAAACCAGCTGTAAACATATACATATGTGCTGTCCCATTCAACCTCATATGCATATCAATATATCTAGCATGAAATTCCATAAAACATAATACATATACATAACATCAAAACGTAACCATGCAATGCATGCTTTCACATTCGTACATTTCATTCATTTATTCTCATCACTCTAGAGACTCGTCCCTGACGGCTTTCTCATGGATCCATCGTATTACATTCATAACATTCACATATTTCCAACACCGAGGGCTCGCCCTTTGAGAATCATCTCAAATTGATGCTGGAAACCATAACATAACATTTAAATCCTTTTAGCACCAAGGGCTCACCCTCCGAGAATCATTTCGAACTGATGCTGTGGACTCTAACATAACATTTACATCTTTTCAACACCGAGGGCTCACCCTCCGAGAATCGTCTCGAACTGATGCTGGGGACTCATCCCAATTTATTTAATCTCTTAAGCATTTCCTCACATATATCCATGCTCATGTTCATACTATAAAATATCTCATTTTCTTTCTTTTAAGATCATGCTTCATTTAACAACTTTTCATAAATCATATTTCATAAACATTTTGTAA
>FXXK01001322.1:65874-112634 GCA_900184695.1 Betula pendula
TTGAAGTTCCCCTAAACTCAAATTCTCATAAACTTCATAAGGTAGTAAATTGATACCTGCCCCCAAGTCTAACAGGTGGTAGCTTTCTTAACAAAACCACACTTGCTCATGCTCTTGAAACTTTCTCTTGTTAGTACAACAATCCTTTAAGAACTTGGCATAAGATGGAATCTATTTAATTGCATCAAGTAAAGGAATATTGATTTCAACTTTCTTTAAAGTTTCAAAAACATCCAGCAATTGTTTTTCTTTCTTGGGCTTCACTAACCTTTGAGGGAAGGGTGGCAATGTCACATACTCCCTCTCAATTACCTTTTTGGAGGTTGTGGCTTTTGTTGGAGGTGCTTCTACTTCCTTTTCTGTTCCCACCTTGTTATCAATGACCTTACCACTCCCGAGAGATGTCACAACATTGACCTGCTCATGTCCTCTTGGATTGGGTATTGTTTGGGATGAGAATTCGCCCCTCTTTCTCTCACTCATCTCCTTGGCCATCTGCCCCACTTGTGTTTTCAATCTCTGAATGGCCTGGCTGGTGGTTGCTTCCAGTCTTTGAATAGTCAGACTATTTTGAGCATTAGTCTGTTGCTGTGCGGTGATGAACTGGAGTATGGCCCCTTCAAGATCATTCTTTTTCTGGTCCGGATTGGGTTGCATCACTTGTGGACGAGCCTGATAATTACCCCCTACTGAAAATTTTGTGGTTGCCCTTGTGGATTCTGCACATTCTGATTATTACTCCATGAGAATTTGGGGTGGTTTCGCCACCCTGCATTGTAGGTGTTGGAGAATGGATTGTTCTTCGGAGGAAATCCACCTTGTCCCACATAGTTGGCCTGTTCTTGATCTGCAAATGGAGACATAGGACAAGTCTCAGTGGTATGGTTAGAATGAGAACATATGGCACATACCTCGACTTGTTGTACTTGCTGAATTGGAGAGATGTGTGATGTCATTACTTTCACAATCATGTCTAGCTTCCTCTCCATTGTCGCCATTTGAGATTGGACTCCACTATTGGTGCTTATTTCATAAACACCCTTACCTTTTAATACATTCCTTCTTTTTGATGAGAATTGCTGAGAATTTTCACTTAAAGTTTCAAATAGCTCAATGGCTTCCTCACTGCTTTTCTCCATCAATACACCACCACAGGCTGAATCAACAAGACTTTTGTTATTATCATTTAGACTTTCATAGAAAGCTTGTACCTGGTCGTCTTGAGACAAATTGTGGTGTGGACATTTGAGAAGTAGCTCATTGAAATGCTCCCAAGCTTCGAAAAAAAGATCTCCATCTTTTTGTTGGAAGGTCTGAATCTCCCTTCTAAGTTGCCTAGTCCTTTGAGCTAGAAAGAATTTTTTCAAAAATTTTGTGGCTAACTCTTCCCAGTTGTTAATAGAACCTGCAGCCAGAGAGTTTAACCACAACTTAGCATTATCTTTTAATGAGGAAGGGAAGAGGATTAACCTGATATGCTCTGGAGTTAAGCCATGAATGTTTTGCGTCTTGCAAAGATCAAAGAAATCTCTTATGTGCAAGTATGGATCCTCGGAGAGTGTGCCTCTAAAATGTGGTAGCATGTTGAGTAAATGAGGAGATAAATTGAAGCTGCCTTGTGCATTTGGCTGGTAGGCGATGCATGATGGTTGATTGAGGTTTTGTGGAATGAAAGAACTTTTCATCGGCTTTCGCTCAGGTTAATTCTCTATGTGTGCTTCAGCCATCTTTTCCACAACTTCAAATTCTTCCTCTTCTTTGGAGTCTTCTTTTGGCCTTCAAGGTTGTCGAATGGTGCGTTCAATCTTTGGATTGTATGGAATAACAGCTAAATTCTGAGATCGACGACCTTGCATGTGAAAAATTGGTTTTTGTAGTGTGCAGCATCTTCAGTGCCGCTGTCTGTGAAGAAGTGCTCGAGCTCTTTGAACAGAACAAAAAACCAGAAACTGAAATAGAAGTCAGACTTTTTTTTTTTTTTGATGAGAATCAACAACAATAACAAAAGTAAAAGGAAAAACTTTTAAACACAATTTTAACGCAATCCCCGGCAACAGCGCCAAAAACTTGTTGTACAAATATCCACCTCAATAAATAGGTGAATAAATGCATGTTTTACTCGCCAGTGCACAAGATCAAAACAATAGTATAGACGGCAAATACGAGATCATTCCCACGAGGATTGGTAAACTATGTTTAAAAAGAAATTCCTAAAAAGATATTGTGAATGAAATAAGATAAAATATTGAATTAAAATAATAAGAATAGGGCTAGGGCTTTGATATCCACCGCTAATCATACTCAAATAAGGTAAACAATATGCACAATGCTACAATCATATCAAGATACTCACTGTTTGTCGACCTAAGGGCATGGTATCTACTCCAAAAGCCATTGATTCCCCTAAGCAACGAATTAGGCATGGTATCTACTCTAATTCTTTTCTTTCTCAAAGGATTTAGCATGGTATCTACTAAGTTGTTCTTTGAGAAAGCATAAATATATGGAAATCGACAAACACACTAAAACCTAGAACATGATATCTATTCCGATCTTTCATGTTGATTACCCCAAAAACCCGCAATTGGTTCTTTTGTCACTCTACTAGGCTCAGGACTCGGTCATCCAAATTGACCTAGATAACAATCTACACATGTTATATGCATAAGATGATCAAACCCATACATAACCCATATGAAGAACGAACAAAAACTCGAGATAAATCAATTAAGCATCAAAACATGAATTGTAGCAAGACAAATTGAAACCTTAAAAAGACATGATTAGGGCTTCAATCGAGCCCTAACTAAAGTATTAGCTACATATAATTTGGATGAAAATCATCCCCATAAGAAAATAACAAAGAAAAACTAAAAAGAAATAAAAAAACTAAGAAAAACCCTTCTTTGAAGCCTTTGATTCTTCTCCTCAAGCTTGTCTATTTGTTTTGGAGGACTTAGGGGAGTATTTATAGAGTTTAGGAACAACCCTAATCAATTTCGTGCACCCTAGGAAGTCCAAGATCGAGTTGGGGTCGGATTATATCAGTTTTGCTGACTTTAGAGGTTTTCAGCGAGCAATGGCACTCGAGCACCAGCTGACGCTCGAGCGTCATTTTGGGTGCTCGAGCGCACCTTGGATGAAAAAACTCTAGCTTATTGATTTGTTCCTCTCTGAGTCCTCTTTCCAACGCACTTGACATTTCCTTAATCCGAGTTTTGAGCTAAGAGTTATGGCCAAAATAGTGCACAAAGGTCAAATTCTTAGCAACTTTGCATAGTTCATGTGTTTTAAGCCCGAGTTGATGGAATTGACTTCTTTTCTTCCAAAACCTACAAAATAAGGGAAAACACCAAAAACAACACAAAACATCATATTATAATGAAACTAAGAGATTAACATATGTGAATTAAGGGGCTTGAATGTGTAACATTCAGCACTTATCAGTTTGGTAGAGCCTTAGGCCCCGTTTGGTTTGCGGAATAGGTCCTGGAATGGAATGACTATTCCTATGGAATAATTATTCCTTTATTTGGTAAGAGCCTATTCATAGGAATAGTTATTCTCATAGGAATACTTATTCCCTTACGAAGAGGAATAGGTATTCTTTTTAAAAATGAGAGGAATACATATTCCTTTCCTACAGGAATAGAATTATTGCAGCATCTTCTCATAAAAGCCCCTCACACTCCATATCAATTTTTTTTTTTTTTTTTTTTTTTTTAGTATTATGAACCATTTGGTGATGTGTTTTTTGTTTTTTTTTGTTTTTTTAAAAAAATAAAATAAAATAAAATTGATGGTGAATATGATTATTGTTGATATGCTTTTTTTTTTTTTGTAGTTTTACGAAAAAAAAAAAAAAACTTGACAATTTAAAAAAAAAAAAAAACAAAAAACTACGAACTTTTTTTTAAAAAACTTTTAGCAGTTTTTTTTTTTCTAAAAGATAAAAAAGAAAACGTCCTTAAATTATATTTGTATTATAAGGGTATTTTAAGAAATTTGATTACAATATGATTCTATTCACCAGCATATTCCACTATACTAAATAAAAGAATATCTATTCAGTGTTCTATTCCATCGTTACAACCAAACTAAGGAATAGGAATAACTATTCCATTCCACCTTCTTCTATTCCAAGGAATAGCTATTCCTTTTCCTAATGGAATAGTCATTCCGCAAACCAAACGAGGCTTAATGTAATGCCCTGGAGATTTATCAAGTTTTAGGGGTTATTTTTGAGCTTTGGATGCCATGGAACGTTTGAAAGATTCTATGAAATATTCGGTGTGCTCATGGAACGTTTGATGTTGAGAATCAAACATTCGATACATGTCTCGATGCACTAATCACGTAAAAACTTTCGATCAATGTGCATGTCAAACAATATTAAACGTTCGATGCTTTTATCAGACATTCGGTGAAAACTCTAGGACCGTTGGATAATAGTGCATCAAACGTTTGATATCGTACATCAAACGTTCGATACATCCAAAAATATATCAATCCTTAACTAGACGTTCCACCTTTATAAATACCAACCTTAACCCTCTTCTGCACTGTTCACACTCGGTTTGGATCACTAAAGACTTGTGTGTGTGTGAGAGAGTGTTTGACGAAGAAGGAAGGTGTTTTGGCTTGAAGAGGTATCTATCCTTAGTTCGTTTCTTTGTTGTTTTGCTTGTTGTTATGTCTTAGTTTCTATATTGTTTAGTTTAAGATTGATCATTTTGGAGTTTAGTTGGTTTTCTAGCTTTTGATGTTTTAAGGTAGTTTAGGAGTTTGATACCTCAAATCCTGTGTTTTTGTAGTCTGAGACCCTTCATTTGCTTTGGTTAGATGTTTAGGAGACCTTAGGAGGAGTTAGAAACCAAAAGGGACCGAGATGTGGTCCAGAATAGGTTTCTGGACTTCATCAAACATTCAATGTTCATCATCAAATGTTCAATGTTTATCATCAAACATTTGATGTTCCTCATCAAACGTTCGATGTGCGAGTATAGAACATTCGACCCTCCTGATCAAACGTTCAATGCTCCGCCAGAATGACATTTTAGGTTATTAGAAGCCTAGGTTTTGTTTAACTCAAGGCATAAGACTAATAGTAAGATCATTTCTCAGATTCACAAGACACAAGTGAATAAAAACTCACATGGATACTTGTTATTGTTGTACTTTTATGCATAACATGACTATTTTGATGTATAAAACATGCATGTTTACAAATCTCATGAAATGCTTATTTCTTCTCAAATGTGAACTTCATTTGTGAAAACGATTATGATTAAGAAAGATAATAAAATGATGAGTTGTGAAGAGCATGTATATAAAAGACACAAATATTAATGTGTATCGTATGACATGGTTGCACTGTCTCACAACGGAATAATGGCCATGGGCTTACCATTATTACAGGTTGATTCTATGGTCAAATAGTGTTATTGTATGATGAGGGCCTTGGATCCAATAGTTTAGTTGTGACAGCACACCATTCATTGAGTGGGTGATGTGGATTTTAATCAATGATAATATTTTTACCACTTGCAATAAGACGAATCCTTGTAGGATAAGGCTATGTGGAGGGTATCGAACCTCAAGGACTGTTTTTAGATGGATGTTTATTAAATGCTCATAATTAATTCTAATCTAACTCAGAAAAATATTTGGTTGTTTTGAAAACTAAATTAAGCAAAAACAATTAATGAAATCAAAGGGAAGAAACGTAGGAATATGACTTTACCACAAACCTCGTACCAATGGCAGATTGTATTCATATGGAATTCTCACTATGTGCGTGATATGATGTGCATAGTGGGTGTCAACCATATGACAACATCGACAAGAAAATACTTTAATTAGAAGGTGATGATAACCCATCTTCGGTTGACACGGATCGTCCACCTAAACACTAGTTGTGGTACGATCTGTCTTCCCTAGGTATGGCCTATAAAACCTTCTAATGAGCATACACATTATCAAGAAATGAGTATAACCCATCTTCGGTTGGCATGATCCGTCTACCTACATTACACTAATCTAAGATGTAGTACGGATCATCTTCCCTAGGCATGGCCTATCTAGTCTATTGATTTTATGTCAAAAAGTATCATTGCATAGCTATCATTCTTATAATCACAGAAAATAGGAATGTCAATTTCATTCAAGACAAATAAACTTCTTATAGACAAGATGGAGTTTTTATCAAGAACAAGTATGAGCATTGAATTGATTACAAATATTTTGTAAAACTCTAAGCTATGCAATCATCATTCACATATTGAAAATCCCAAATTGAAATACAATCAAACCATGGTCTTGGAAAGGGCTACATCAATTCCTATGAATAAGAAATTAGCTACTCATGGAGGATATGGAATTCTCTATTAGTGAAGAGAAATCCATTCCTTGAGTGTTGTGAGCTGTTGGCCAAAATTCCCTAGAACCAAGAACCCTAATTCGTGCTTGCTCTCAAAAATTTGACCCCTTAGATGATACATTCAGCTCCTATTCGAATCCCTCTTGAATCCCTAAAAATTACAATCCAATCCCTTAAACTAAGGGATTGAGTCTTCCCAATCCCTCATTGCAGGGATATGGAGTCAAAACCACTCTTTGAGGGATCTCAGAGGTGAATCCGCACTTGACCCAATCTTCTAGGAATATTTCTCTCCCCAAATCAAGTGTAGATCTCAAATCGGATTCTGGTGCGACCGAGTTCGCTCGAGCCATTTAGGTGCTTCTTCGCTTGAGCTAAATGATGAGTTCGCTCGAGCCAAGTTAAGTCTATCTTGCTCGAGCCAAGTTAAGTCTATCTTGCTCGAGCCAAGTGATGAAGTCGCTCGAGCCATTTTGAGTCTTCCTAGCTCGAGCCAAATGATGAAGTCGCTCGAGCCATTTGAGTCCTACAGCATATATTTTGAGGAAATCCATGATGTAGAGTGCATATTCACCGTAATACCTGAAAACACTAACAAACACAAAAACACGACAAAATATTATATTACAACACAAACTAAGGGTTAACAAATGCAAGTTAAGGGGCTTGAATGCATACCATTCAAGGCTTATCAGTGGGTCACCAGTTATGTCTTAGCTAGTCAATGTGGGCCACTCGAGGTCGGACTCGGTCGGACTGCTAGTATAAGACAGTAGTTGTGCAATTGTCCAAGGCACTGAAAATTGTACCAAATGTCCATTTGGACGCACTAACCCTATTGAGCGGGGGTAATGTCTTAAATAGACCATATTGTTAACAAATCACATATTTCTGTTTACATCACCTATTATACATATATTGTATCATGACATGTTTTATGCCATAAACTTAAAACAATAATGCTTGTGTTTATCAACTAAGTTCACAAATAATAATGTGTATAACATGTGCATTATTACTCACTAAGTCATGGACTTACTCTTGTATCTTTTCCACCTATACTCTTATGCAATTTGTTAGTTAATACTGAAGATGTTTGTTTATGGGATGCACTTGGTCCGTCTGGAAGATGTCCTCCGGGTGATCTTTAATCATCTAGAACCGGTATGGCTGGCTTGCGTATGGTTTGGTGGAGGGGATCGTTGCAGTGATATGATTGACATGATTCATGAGATGTATCTTGAGCTGGAGGCCAACTAGTTTTGTATGGTTGATATGTTAGTATTTTAATATGTAATCCTTATGATATTTCGATGATTGGTCTTTTGACCCTAATATTTGGAGACATCAGAACTTATGATTATTTATGATATTATGGTTATGTTTTTATTGTGCTATTTTGGCATTCTTTTATTGTGGGTATTAGTTTCTATCTCTATCATTTATAAGTGACTAATCTTCCGTTGTATACTCTCATTTTCTCTTAATTAAAGTGTATGATCCTTGAGTTTTGACCCTCGAGGGGTTAAGGCTGGGAGGCGTACCACTAGGTCATTTATAAGTTAAATGATTTTGTCGAGGTGTTACACTTAAACGAGCCAAGCTCGCAAGCCATAAACTAGTCAGTCGAGCTTTCAACAAGCCGAGCTAGCAAATCCTAAACAAGTCGGGCGAACGGGCTTTGTCGATCCTTAGTCGAGCCTTAAACAAACCGGGCTCGCAAGCCCAAAACGAATCGGGTGAGCTAGTCTGGTCGAGGCTTAAACGAGCTAGGCTTGTGAGCCCCTATCAGGTTTTGTCAGGCGAGTCGAGTATGTATCATTCATTAATCGAGCGGATTTCTATAGTACCGAGGTCGAGTTTAACTGGGTGGGTATCAAACTGACTAGCTCGTTTACAGCCCTAATTATATGTATATCAGTTGAGACTTCATGTTTTATGATTTATATAATTGAAAACTATTGTCTTTATATTATGCTCTATGTTTCTCTTACACTAAAACCCATCTTTTATTAGCATAATGATAGAGATATCATATTTTCTTATAAGTAATGAGAACTGTAGAGAGCTTTGTTTGAATACTCTTTTTATTGCATTAAAAGTTAGGCTCATAGCATGAGCTCGGTTCCGAGGTATCTTACTTACTAAGTCCTGGACTTATCTAGTTGTTGTTTTCCCTTTCCACCTGCTGGACATTTATGGTCCTTCCGATGTAGCAGGTTTTTAGTAGATTTGGCAGGCTAGAGTCGTTCTTCAGACTTGAGGGTGAGCGAGGTCTTCTTGGAGTTGTAGATCTGTCCTTTGTTGTTTGTAAGGTTGTGTTGTTAGTGAGATTTTGTAGTAGTTATACTCAGAGATGTATAAGGTTTTGTATAGAGATCAGATCATTGTAATCATTTCAAGTTCCACATTTATTCACTCTGATAGATGTTTAGATCCCTTTGGATTTATTTAAAAAAGTAAATCTTGGGAGGCGCTCGGAAATGTGGCAACCCGATTTCATACCACATATATTTTTTATTTTTTTATTTTTAAATGAAACCGCATCATCACAGTGGCGTAGATGCGTACAAGCCATCATTATCTCATAATATGAGCATATCACATCAAAGTAATCATAACATTACAATGGAAACTAATTAAATAACACTGTGAGAGTAACATAAAATAAGGAGCTGACATAACTATATACAACAATTTTACAACATAAGTGCTAAACATCAAAAGAACGGCTGTCAAAAGAGCCACATACGGCTTAACCAAAATACATCAACCTGTTTACATATACAACATATTGATGTACAACAAAACTAGACTAAACATGAGTCTAAACAAAATACCAATAGGCATACATCGTGTGGCGACCCGATTTCATAACACATTTTTTTTTAAAAAAAAAATGAAATTGCATCATCTCAGTGGTGTACATATGTACCAGCCAACATTAACTCATAAGGTGAGCATATCAAATTAGAGTAAACACAACATTGCAGCGGAAACTAAATAAACAATCCAGTGAGAGTAACATAACATAAGGAGCTGACGTAAACTATATAAAACAGTTTTACATCATAAGTGCTATACATCAAAGAAGGCAATCAAAAATGCCACATGCGGCATAGCCAAAATACATCAACCTGTCTACATATATACAACAACTTGATGTACAACAAAACTAGACTAAAACTAGTATAAACAAAATAACATTCGGCGTATATCGCCTCAAACATTGTATCCCATATATGCAGCCACTGGATCATCATCCTAATCTTCAACACCTGCAGTATCAACATCATCTATGCAACCATAGAGAATATCCATGATTACATAAGTGAAGAAAAGAGAAAGGGTGAGTCAACAATTCATAATGAATGAAGACTCCCTCGAGGTTTTCGCAATAAGCCAAACTTTTTATTATGCAATCGTTTACAATAACAGCTACTCAACTTCATAAAAATATTACTTCATTTATTCAAACCTGATGTAGCTGATGAAGTAAACAACACATTCTTAAAGCATCTTGAATCATTATATATATATATATATGCATATGTTCCAAAAATACATTTGGATATATATACATATAACCCATCTCATGCATAACTTATACATAATAAAAATTCACAAAACATCATATGCAATCCAGCTGTAAACGTATACATAAGTTCTTTCTCATTGAGACTCTTATGCATACCAACACATCTAGCATGAAATTCCTCATAAACCAATACACATAAATCATTAACAACAATGCAATGCATGTCTTAATCTTCCATTTTCATCTTTACTCCTCATAAAGTGTACAGCCTGTATAACGGGCCCAGCCCTAGCAAACTGCACACTGATTGTGCGTAACGGGCCCAACCCTAGCTCTTGTGCGTAACAGGCCCAGCCCTAGCACCTTTCATAACTTTCATCATTTCATAATGGGCCCAGCCCTTTTCTTTAACTTTCATTCTTATGGGCCCAGCCATCTTCATTATCTTTATTCTTAGCCCATGATCATGCTTACACATCAATGCTATGCTTATGTCTATGCAACTTTCAAATCTCATCATAACATCTTTTCTCAACAATCATGTCATTTATCGATTATCATAAACCAACATCTCAAAACATCAAAGTAATCAATAATCTAGTATCTCTTTCGTATCTCAACACTTTAAAAATCACAACACAATATCAATTATATCTCATCGAATATCTCTTAAAACATTGAAAGTATCAAGTAATAATAAATCATTCCCAAAACAAAATATGAATGGCTCGATCTTATTATAGACTTAAACATGCTTTGAAAACAATACTTCTTCTAATCATTTATAAAACTCTCTTGAAAACATAAAAATGTATTTTGTCCTTAGTGAGTAAGAAATTACTCACCTCAACTCTAAATGTTATAGCATGGATATCAATTCCAACCTTTAAGCCACAATAAGCTACAATGTTACATTGCATGCAAATCTTGGACACCATCTAAAACTAAAAATTTAATCAACAAGTGCTTATAACCTCATAAGCACTTAACCCATAATACCCAAAGCTTAATGGAACTCATAACATGATTCCATAAACTACAAGAGTTAATCCATGGCAATTTACAATGGCTTAACATGCTGCATTACAAAACTTAACTAAAATCACAAAGCGAACTTAAACACTTACAACAATAAACGAAGACCTGGATGAAGGAACTTCGATTCAATGCTTAAACTCCACAAATATGGCAAAACCTTAGACAAATAATCAAGATTAAGCAACATGCAAATAGTGTTTAGCTCCATATTGAGAAAATAGACTTAAGTTTGAGAATTTATCTCAAACGATCAGTGGAAACAACGATCTAACACCGAGGAATGCGTTACTGGTGTTAGAAATCACAACCCAAGCCTTAAAAGATCACTCTTTTAAGGTTTAGAGAAAACCCTATGAGAGAGGGGAGAGCTCCAATTCGTTCTAGTTCAGAAAAATGAGAAACTGAGCTGAAAAATTTGTGTTTCAACCATTATATATCGCATTAGTGTTCACAACATCCGGACCTAGCTACGGACGGGCTGCAGACGAAACCTACTGTCTGAGAGGCAGCAAGTTTCATCCGGATGCAACTGCAGATAAGCTGCGGACGACACCTATTGCAGGCCGATTTGACCCCAAAACGATGGAATTAGAAAAAGTCATAAACTACAAAGTTGTAGGATTTTGAGTTAGATTTCCAAGGACATAAATTTTGTCTCAATCAGAGTTATGAGTGAAAATTTATGGTCATTTTAGTCTAGGAAGGTCAGTCTGAAATTACTGATTCAAATGGCAAAATCACTACTGTGACGCCCCTACGGATGGCTCCTACTTCCAGGATAATTTGACCCTCAAAACAGTTTAATTAGAAAAAGTCATAAACTACAAAGTTGTATCCTCTTGAGTTAGCTTTCCAATGACAAATGTTTACCTCAATCAGAGCTCTAAGTCAAAAGTTATGATCATTTTAGTCCAGCAAGATCAGTTTGAAATTACAAATTTGAGTGGAATAACTTCCTGAAACTTTTTCTGTGTGTTTTGTCCATTCTTCTTACTTCCAATTACTATCTTACTCACGGTTATTAATTCCACTAAGTCATTTACATAAAAAAGTTAATAAAATCTCTATTCATATCTTGGATATATCACATCGCCCTCAATCATAATAACCCAATTATGCAACCACTGGATCATCATCCTGATCCATAGTACCTGCATCAATGACATCATCTGAGGTGATCATGGAGTTAACCACATTCACCCAGGCAGATATATGAGTCCACGGTCTCAGTGGTATAAGAAATCACTAAGTTTTCACAATGAGCCAATCTTTTGTTTTCTACATAGTTTACAATAACAACTACATTTGGTTTATAAAATGTCTATCATAAAAACATGGCATAGTTGTTAAAGTAAACATCATAGTCATGAAATAATTTAGAACATACTACTTAGCCATAAATATATACAAGCGCTCCATATTATGTATGGTCACACATGCATATAAACACGTCTATACATAACTTTTACACGTATGTCTTTGCTATAGAGTTGCTCCTGTATTCAAGTCAGTTTTGTCACATTCAATAGGAGTGTCATATAGGCTACCACAGAGCTGCTCATGTATTCCATTCATTTTTGTCATCTTCAACATAAGTGTCATATAGGCTGCCACAGAGCTGCTCATGTATTCCGTTCATTTTTGTCACGATCAACATGAGTGTCATATGGGCTGCTACAGAGCTGCTCATGTATTTTGTTCATTTTTGTTACGATCAACATGGGTGTCATATGGTTAAGTCATACTTAAGAAAACATCATATGCAAACTAGTTGTAGACGTATACATAAGTTCTTTTCTATTGAGATTCGTATGCATACCAATACATCTAGCATGAAATTCCATAAAACATAATACATATACATTCTCATATCTTAAAAGTGTCATGCATGCTTTCACATTCATGCATTTCATAAACATAACTTTAAACTTTCATCGGGGCATCAACTCCTTCTCTTTTATCAGGGCTATTTGCCCTTTCACTTTCATCAAGGTATCTAACGCCTTCGCTTTCATTAGGGCTATTTGCCCCTTCACTTTCATTAGGGCTAATCACCCCTTCGCTTTCATCAGAGTATCTGACCCCTTCACTTTCATCAGGGCTAATCACCCCTTAAAAAACATATCATTTTACTATCATTGGAGCATTACGCTCCTTCGAAAACATATCATTTTACTATCATCAAAGCATTACGCCCCTTCAAAAACATATCATTTTACTATCATCGAAGCATTACGCTCCTTCGAAAACATATCATTTTACTATCATCAGGGCATTACACCTCTTCATGCAAATGCTACACTCATGCTCATGCTATAAACATTTCATTTCCTTTCTTTTATGATCATGCAACATTTTACATCATTTCATATATCATATCTCATCAAGCATTTCTCAACATAATTAAAGGTATCAAAATATCATCTTAAAACATCAACAAAACATACAATTGGTTTAAAGTTAATATAATCTTTGAAAGCATAAAAATAATATATTTTTTCAGTGAGTAATTATACTCACAAATGCTTATAACCTCTAATCACATAACATGCATGGAACTCAAAACACAATCTAAAGACTTACAAAGCTAACCCATAGTATTTCATAGGGTTAACATGCATATATATCACTAATACAACTACATTTGCTAAACTTAATACTTACCTCAAAAGATACGAAGCTTTGGTTTTCAAAACTCCGATCCAACGCTCAAACACCACAATAATAACAAGTCCTAAGACAAATATACCATAATTAAGCATTGCAAGCATAAAACAAAGCTTAACAATGAAGGATTTTCATGAGTTGATAAAATACCTCAAACGAATAGTAGAAACAATGATCTAACACCGAGGAACGCTTTGCCAGTGTTGGATTACACAATAGAACACTCAAAAGATCTTAATCTTTGAGTTTGGACAAAAGCCCATGAGAGGGAAAAGAGCTTCTAGACGTTCTAAGATGATAAAAATGGAAAACTGAACTGAATTTTCATGTTTCTAGTCTTTATAGTCTGATTTTTCGATCCTCCGATCGAACTGGTAAGTGACCCGGTCGAACGGAACTTGTTCCAGTGCTACAGATTTTAGCCTTCACTTCATAGTCCATTTTGACCCCCAAAATATTAGAATTGGAAGATTTTTATGAAATACTAAGTTGTATCATTTTGAGTTAGCTTTCCAACGAAACTAATTTTACTTCAATCGGAGTTCAAAATCAAAAGATATGATCATTTTATTCCCGATGGGTCAATGCTGAAAGGTGACCGGTCGAACGGCATTTGGAACGGGCATTGGAACGGATGGTTATGTTGCTCACCCGGTCGAACTGCAATTGGAAGGGGCATTGGAACGGACGGTTTTATGGATCTAATTTTAATTTCTAAAATGGTCCAATCGAACGGCCAATGGAACGGGAATTGGAACAAATGGTTATGTCCAACATCTGGTCAAACGGCGATTAGAACAGGAACTGAAACGGATGGTTCTGTTTCTCACTCGGTCGAACGAAAAACTCCCCGTTCAAACGAAAAGCTTCAAAAATGACTTTCCTTAAATTTTTCATGTGTTTTTTGTTCATTCTTCTTACTATAAATTACCTTTTTACCCTTGGTTATCAATTTCTCTTAGTTATTTACATAATTAAGCTCATAAAATCCTCTAATCATATCTCGGCTATAACAGGAAATTTCAAATAAGTCAGTATTTTGTATTAATTTATTTGTATTAAATTCCGGGGCGTTATATTTTACCATGGATTAGCCAAGTTGAATGACTTAATTCTGTGTACGTGGTGATCCTCAAGCCGATGATTCATGCATTCTCTCTCCAAAAAGAATTGAGGTATCCATGAGTCTTAATTTGGACAATTAAGGTTAGGAGGTGAACTACGAATTTAATTACAAGTTAATTAAATTTATGGAGCGTTACAGTATATGATGCTTTATTGGTATTTATTTCTAAATGTATTAATATGCATATGAGTTTGAATTGAACATAACATATGTATATTCTTATAGCTAGATGCATATGAGATTTTATGTTTTATTGCTTAGACATGCTTATATGCTTGTATTTCATCAAAAGAGGATGAAATGCATGTATATGGGTGTAACTAAGTTATTTGATATATCTATGATATAGATGAGCACGTATGTGTATACTTCAAGGAGGGAGACTAGAACATGCTTATACGTACTTAGCTAAATATTATGTTTCAAATGGTTTTGTAATTACAATATTTACTACATCAGCTACATTATATTTTAAAAGAAATATCAAGTCTTTAGTAGTTGTTATTGTAAACTCTAGTAAAAATGATAAATTGGTTCATTGTGAAAAGATAGTGGGTTTTACTCACTGAGAATTGTTGACTCACTTTTATCCGCCTAATTAATCATGGATGATCTCTATGGTTGCATAGATGCTGTTTTTGTTGTAGGTTGAAGGTTAAGCATTGGTGCGAGTGTGAGCTTAGAGGTTGTCGAAGGGATTCCTTCGAGTTACTGTCTAGTGAGGCACTGACTTAGTCTAAGCCAATCTCTCTTTGTGTTGTTATTGAGATGTACATGTTTACTAAACTTTATGTTGTAGTGACTTGTACATAGTGATTGTATTTATGTTGTATTATCATTGAGAAAAGATATAGAAGCTCTCGTTAGTTCAATGATATGTAATATTTATTACAAGTTTTTCCGCTGCGTTATTTGTTTAAGGACATAATAGTAGCGTTGTGTGGTTAATTGAGAAAATTTTCCACTTCCATCCTTGAATTTTGGGCGAGGCATTACTTATCCTCCATACATCATCATCATCATCATCATTAACATGTTTACAACATTAAGGGCTTGCCCCCAGGGACCTCTCACTGACTGTGATGTTGGGGACTTGTCCCAATACATTTAATCTTTTATGTATTTCCTCACAAGTGTTTATGTTCATGCTATAAAACATTATATTTTTGTTTCATTCATGATCATGCATCATTGAACATCATTTCATAAATCATCACTCATCAAACATATCTTAATATAATCAAGGGCATCAAAGTAACATCGTATAATCATCAACACAACATATGATCGGCTTGATCTTAACACAACATAGCATGCTTTTAAAGGCATTTAAATTTTATTCTTTTTCTCAACAAGTTTAACATTTATAAAATATTAAGAACGTTTATAAAACATTAAAACATAGTATCTTTTCTCAATGAGTAAAATAGTCACAGAATTTCGCTTAATGCTTGCAATACCAAAGCCAACACGCAACACTAACCACAATAAGCTACAACGTCACATTGCATGTCGACTTTAGACATAATCCATGACTTATAATACAATTCTAAATGCATAAAAGTGCTTAACATTCCATAAGCACAAAACCCATGAAGACCTAGCATTAATGGGGCTCAAAATACAAACCCGAAAGCTACATAAGCTCTCATAGAGAATCGCTAAGGCTAATATGCAAAAATCCCAACTATACTTAACGTAAAGTACTAGGTTTAGCTCTTACCTCAACAAATACGAAGTCTCAGCTTACAAAACTTCAACCCGACGGATAAACTCCTCAAACAAGGGATATCCTAAGGAAAACTAAACCAAGATTAAGCAACACATTCATGAAATGTAGCTTAACCTTGAAGAAAAGACAAGGGTTTGAGAAATTACCTCAAACAAACAATAGAAATAGAATTCCAACACCGAAGAATGTGATACCGGTGTTAGATCGTGCTTTACAGACCTCAAAAGATCACCAGACTAGGGTTTGAAACAAACCTTAGGAGAGAGGAGAGAGCTCTAGTCGTGGGAAATAAGAGAAGTGAGGGAAAATGGTTGGAAAAATCGTATTCCAGCTATTTATAGTGGTTCCTGTACACTGCTGTCCGGATAGGAAAATGAGCCCATTGGACTCCCCTCATGAATAGTTCCAAAAATTCCTGTGAAACAGGCCTCATTTGGATGGCAAAATGAGCCCATTTGAACGCGACAGCAGCAAAGCTCGTTTGAAATAATATCGGATGAGAATGGAACGAATCACTGGGACTCAACCGTTTGAACGAAAATGAGACAAGTATCGAACGCAACTTTCTATGATGCCTCATCCGGACGCACATGGGATGAGAATGAGACGAGACCTTCTACTTGACATGATAATGGCTTGTTCGAATGCATTTGGAACGAGAATACAACGAGATGTTCTGCCAATGCCTATTTGGATGATATGAGAACGGGGATGGAACGAAACCCTCTGATTGATTCCGGTTCGGACAAGAAACTCATCGTCCAAACGGTTGTCTAAAAATCAGATTTTCCTAATTCTTAAGCATTCCCCTTAGTTATTAATTCCACTTGCTTATTTACTTAATTAATTTCATATAATCCTTTAAATACATTCTTGGGTATTACACTACATCCCCATAAGCTACGCACAATACTACAAGAAATAACCTCCAGTTTAGTTTCCTAAGGACAAATAACATTTGTCTTCCAATTTATGAGCAAGATTCTAACTCTAAGGCACTTCTCCCGTTTCATTTAACCCTCTTACATTCCAGGATAATAATTTAGGCTTCATGGAACAATCGAGATACCCCATCCTTTAACCTTGCTTTGACTAAAACTACTACCCGTAGAATCATAATTAACAGAGTAAGACAATCTTTTTAATTCTCTTTTATCTTTATTGGTTGGTTTGGGTTGGAAACCCACTCCTCCCAGTTATGACTCGCTTCAAGCATTGTTAACAACGCCATGAGTCTCCCTTCAAATGCCTCACAAGATAAGCCAACATAGTGACATATGTCCTTCACCTTTTGGAGTACCCAACTTGAAGTCGTTGAGTTTGAACACTCAGGTTTGAAAAACACACTAAGTGAAAAGCAATTCAAATGCTCACAAACAGTGGGTTCCTCTCAAGAGCATAACACCAATTCCAAACATGGCATACTATTTCTTTCTACACAACACCCATCCAGCCCAATCAATGAAACAGAATCTTTCAAAGCCAAAAAAAATGGCATCACCCTCCCTAAATGCCAACGACTCTCCTTGCCGTTATGAGAATGACCCAACTCCTTAGCCACATTAATAACACCCCTTTAAGTTGTTCTGACAGTGAAGCCAATAGATTCAAACCCGACAAGATCTTTTTTGCCCCGTTACCAACATTGCCCAATAAGAAGAATTAGAGATTAACTACTCAACAAAATGGTTCATAGTAAGTGAGTTAATATAATCTGACGCTAAAGCCTCCTTATCTGTCACCTAAACCCCCACCCCCCCCCTTCCAAACCCAAGAGATTATCAACAGTAACATAATGAACATTAGCAGTGGTGGAGATAAAGAGGGGGGGTGGCGAGGGCGCCACCCCCCTAAATGTTTGGGAAAAAAAAAAACCCATGTATTTTTTAACCAAAACTCTATCTGCCCCTACAATAATAAGATTCTACCCCCACAAATTAAATCAAAACAATCATTCTGTTGTTATGTATTTGCTCATAAGAAAAAGAAGAAGAAAAAAAAAATCATGACCAGCTTGAGCCCAGCAGCAACACCCTTAAAAAATGGAAGTTACTAAAATTAAACACCATGAAAAATCAACACGTCTCAACTATTTTACCTACTACAGTACCAACAAATCTTCCTCTACACGCTGCGCCTAACCTCTTCTTTTTCTTCAATTCTTCAATCTTTACACCCTTACATGTAATGCCCCAAAATATTTAAAAGATATTTTCATATTATTTGACAAAAGATTAGTTTAAAAAACACTCTTCCATTTTTGTAAAACATTTAAATAGCATTTTATTCAAAAAATGTGACCGTCAAACGTTCGATCTTGGAAAGTACGGTCACATTCTCTACAAAGCCTGCGTGATGCTCAGAAGGTGTCAGTACGAACATCAAACGTTCGATGTTTTTATGAAACGTTTGATGTGCTTTTATCAGACGTTCGATACCTCCATCAAACGTTTGATGAGGAACCCTAGATTTTCTTATATAAATAGATCAAACGTTCGATATAGTATATCAAACGTTTGATCATTTCCCAAAATAGATTTTACGTAGGGAATCGGTTTAACACCTTACTTCCCTATAAATAACACCTCATTTCCCTCAAAAAATCACTTAGGCTCGACCTAAAACCTCCAGAAATCATTTGTTAAGTCTTGAGAAAGATTTTTCTAAGGGAAAGTTCTCATTGAAGGAAACTATATTCTTCAAAGGTAAACTCTGAATCCTTACTCTTATTATGTTGTACTTTACTATTTTTACACCAGATATGACCATACTTATGCTTTCAAACTATGTCATAATGATTCAAAAGCTTTTTATGTTAACTTTCCAAAAGGTTTTGATAAAAATGATCACTTTGTGTTTTACCTCTTTAAAAGTATGTTTTCTATGTTCTTTGATGTTGTTAGATGATGTTCTAAGCCTAGGAATAGTTATAGGTAGGTTTTCTATGAATTTTTGGACTTTCATGCATTCTGGGCATTCATCAAACGTTTCATTGTTCTTAATCAAACGTTCGAACTTCAAGGATCAAATGTTTGATAATCGTGTCAAACGTTCGATGATAACCAGAAATGCCAAATTAGGATTTTTAAGACAAAGAACACACATAATTTACGATTAGTAAGAGATTACATTTTTAGCATATTGTCGAATTATTTTACAGTTAACGAGGGGTTGCAAGATGTCTAAAGCATCGGATGAGCAATCGAGGTAAGTATTTTAACTGAGTAATAAAACTGTAATTTTTGAAGTGCGATATATCAGATGACAAAGCATGTTATTCCATGTGATCAAGTTTATCATTTTTATGACAAGATGCTATTTGTTTATATATTCCCTATTTTTTGAATAAATGAACAATACTTGTATCGTATGACATGGTTGCACCGTCTCGTAACGGAATAATGGTCATATGCTTACTATTATTACGAGTTGATTCTATGGTCAAAGAGTTTATTTTATGAAGAGGGCCTTGAATCCAAAGGTTAAGTTTATGACAACGTACCATTCTTTGAGTGGGTTACCAGTTACGGCTTTGCTAGTTAGTATGGTCCACTCGAGGTCAAACTCTGTCGGACTACTAGTATAAGACGGTATGTTTGTGCAATGTCCAGGGCCTTGGAATTGTACAAGAAGTCATTTTGAATGCGCTAACTCTGTTGAGATGGGGTAATGTTTTAGGTAGACCATATTATTAGTATATGACTATTTATATAGTATTCATAAAGCATATTTCTGCATTTAAGAATAAGAGTTTAATCGCCGTGATTATGTTCTCCTTTTTTAAAATTAAACATCTATTTTTTATAAAAGGACATAATGACGAGGATTAGACCCATCATTTGTAAAAATATCATGAATAATTCATAACTACCTTTTATTTATTTTATACCTCACAATTTTCAAAATAACTTGCTTACTAAGTCAGCCGACTTATTCAGTTACTTTCTTCTTGTAAAATGTTTCGGTATTTTACAAACCCTTAGGAATTTGATCAGTTGAGATCCGCACCAAGATTATGGTATCAAAACAGCAATTATTATTTTTCATGTTTGATTTTTTAGATGTAAAGCTCTGTGCCTATATTAAATGATGTTAAAATTGTTTATTTCGTAGTCAGATCAACTATTCCGCTAAAAACTCTAATAAAGGTTAAATTAGGAAAACTCAGACAGTCACCAGTTAATTGTTTTGAATGCCCTATGAACATTATACTCCAAGTTATCCTCTTTTCAATGGATAATTTTGTGTATAAGGTGATTTTCAAGGCAGTATTTTACATATTTTTCCCTCACAAGGGAGAATAAAGATATCCCTGAGTCTTAATCTGATAATTAAGGCTGAGAGGTGAACCATGAATTTAACTACAAGTTAGCTAAATTCCTAGGGCATTACATTATGCCTATCGCCAAGGCTGAGCTGCACGCTGTAACTTGTAAGTAACTTTGGGTCTCTTTGATTTTTATTTTAAGCTATGAACTTATCACTTAATAGTATCACCACATAAAAAGTCAGAGGACGAAAGAGAGAGAGAGAGAGAGAGAGAGAAAGAATGAGAAAAAGACGAAGAAGAGTGAGTCAGTGAGTGAATCTGTGAATATGAGTGAAAAGTGATTCTGATGAGTGATAAGAACAGCTGTGAGTGTGAGTGAGGACATGTGTCATTTTTCTTGTGGTAGTTTGTTGATATTTTGATAATTTAATAGAAAAAATGATAAAATAAAAACTAAAACATGCTTGCATACCTAATGGCCATGCTTGATGCATTGGTGAATGGTTCAATGGTGAGTTACTTAGGGTACTTAATAATCTTACATGTGTACATGAACATAGTAAATCTTATACATCATACATGCCATTATGCCAAGTGGAGTGGGGACCGTGTGGTGTGGGGAGAGGGTCATGGGACTCAATTGTCAAAGGTGATGGTAATAGTTAATAAATTAATAACATGGTGGCAAAGTGCCAAGTGGGGTTTGCACTTTGCAAAAGTCAAAGATCTTTCATCTTTGTTGCTTAGTAAATTGTAAACTTTTATTTTTGTTCCAACTTCCATACTCGAATTCAGTTTATTTATTTATTTTTTTGACATCATTGTGATTATAAATAATTTTATTGACTCTTTTTTTCTTTTTTTCTTTATATATATATATATATATATTCTGATAAGAACATTGTCAGTTTTTTTTTAAATAAGGTTTTCTTTATACTTTGGGATTTGGTCAAGTGACAATAAGTTTCAATAGAATTTTTGCCATTCTCAGGTCATTATTTGTTATTGTTTGTTCTTTTTATTAAGCAATTGTTTGTTGATTTGTTAGATTAATAACTATCGGAATATGCTAATAATTTTATTAGAATATCATTAGAGTATGTGTCATTAGCCATTAGTTGTTTAGTGTGAAAAGTCTTAAAACTAATAGATAAATAAACTTTCAGGTTTCCGAAAACTCTTAAATTACATCATGGGCAAGTCAAAAACAATTGATGCATTTTTTAAGAAAAAAGATATTGATTCAAATTCTAAAATGTCTTCCTCGACATCTAATCATCAAACTTCAGCTCCCGAGCAAGTTGCTTCTAAGATGCCAAGAATTGAATCTCAAGAAATTGAGTTAGTTGACAGTTTCATACATCCTGGCTCCTGAGACTCTTTCATAGCATTCCAACAATTTATCCCGCTCATCAAAAGCCCACAGGAACGGAGTTGATTCTCCCACATCCATAGCATGAGTAGTTAAAGCAAGTGAATGATTTGGAATTCGAGTTATTTCATGGAATAACACTTGTATATATTGAACTCGTAATGGTACCTCGCAATTTAAAAGTCTCTCTACGGCATTCATTATTGATTTATGGGGCCTAACATGATCAATGAGATTACATTTATAGCGCATGTTATGATTCAAGTGTTAAGTATGCCAACGAAGGTAGCAGTGGTTGCGGTTGATCCCATTTCAGTAGTTGGAAAGCGGCTTGGTAGTAGATTCATCCTGTTCCATCATGAAGTCGTCTTATTGGGGGGCTTGTTTAGCGCTCCTTTTGCTCTAATTACTCCTTATGAAAACAGCGTAGCTAAATGCATATCAGTTAATTTAATCAAGGAGAAGAGTGGGTCGCACTCTGCATGCAATAGATCCTAGGATGTACACCCCCCTCACGCTTTTTTGGGCTTATGGGGGGCTACTCTGAGACTATTAGCTGGTAGAGTTGCTCATGAAGCGCTCAATTTGGTACCCTTTTTCAGTTATGAAGGGCACCTCCTCTTCGCAAGCTTTAAAGTAGGATTTCATTAATAACAATTTGGATCAGAAAGATTCTAAATAAGCTAATTCTTAAATGCATAAGTGATATCTGAACATGGACTAGTATCCCTCTTCAACCGCTCTACTCTACAACATGATCCAAGGTTACGTCCTCAAATATGGGAATATCATGTTAATCAATAGGATGAAATTAGATATGCTTATCTTAAAGACGGTCCATATAGACTCATTCCTTTTGATAGTTCTGGGTATTCGTTTTCAAGAAAAGAAAAAAAAATCGTTGGAGATTTCAATCATCTTAGTATAAGATGTTTCCTTGGTTAGAATACTCTCATACAAAAGATGCTGCTTATTATTTTCCCTGTTATCTATTTTGTAAAAAGCCAACAAGACGGTTTGGAGCTAATGCATTTACTATTGAAGGATTTCGTAATTGGAAGAAGGTTAATGATGGTATGAATTGTGCTTTTTTGGTCCATATGGGAAATGGGCCATGTTCGCTTCATAATAATGTTAAGTATTGTGACACTTTGAAGAACCAATCTCAACATATTGATAAGGTGATAGATAAGCAAACTTCAAAAGAAAAATTGAACAATCGATTGCAATTGAAAACTTCAATTGATTCTATTTGGTATTTATCATCTCAAGGATGTGCTCTTAGAAGTCATGATGAAGGTCCCGATTCATTAAACGAGGCAATTTTCTTGAGTTGATAAAACTTATCTCCATTTACAATGAAGATGTTGCTAAGGTTGTTTTAAAAAATGCTCCACAAAATGCTAAATATACTTCACATCATGTTCAAAAAGAGATTTTACATATCTTGGCAAAGAGGATACGAGATGAAATTCGTGAAAAAATTGGTGATTCAAAATTTTGATGAGGCACGAGATGAGTCTAAGAGAGAACAAATGGTTATTGTTTTGAGATTTGTTGACAAATATGGTTTTATACAAGAATGCTTCTTTGATCTTGTCCACGTTAAAGATACATTGGCGTTGACTTTAAAAAATAAAATATCTGATGTTCTTTCTCAATATTGTCTTAATATTCAAAGTATTCGTGGACAAAGGTATGATGGTGCTAGCAATATACGTAGTGAATGGAAATGATTGCACGCATTATTTCTTAATAATTGTCCTTGTGCATACTATGTTCATTATTTTGCTTATCGATTACAATTAGCATTAGTTGCTGCATCTTGAGAGCTAATTTATATTCATAAATTCTTCTCAAATTTTAATTTCATTATTAATGTGGTTGGTGCTTCATGTAAACGTCATGATAAACTACAACCAGTTCAAGCAGCAAAAATCGCACATTTGATGGCTATTAATGAACTTGAAATTGGAAAATGAGCTAACCAAATTGGCACATTGAACCGAGCAGGTGATTCTCGATGGAGTTCTCATTTTTATTTTATTTGTAGCCTAATAAGGATGTTTGTTCCTACTTGTCCAGTGCTTGAAAATATTATCATAGGAGGATCTACTTACTCTCAATGTGGGGATGGTAATGTTGCTTATAAAATGATTACATCCTTCAAATTCATATTCATTTTACATTTGATGAGGGAAATCATGGGTACTACTGATTGTCTTTGTCAAAATTTGCAGCAAAAATCTCAAGACATCTTGAATGTTATGCAGTTAGTTTTTAATACAAAAATACTCCTCCAAAAATTAAAACATGAAGATTGGGATAATTTGCTTGATAAAGTAGTATATTTCTCCAAGAAATTTGAAATTGACATTCCAGATTTGAGTGCTCGTTATGTTGAAGGTCGAAGTCGTCATCAACGGGATCACATCACGGTAGAGCATCATTATCATTTTGACATATTCAATGCTACTATAGACTTTCAATTGCAAGAACTTAATAGTAGATTTGGTGAATGAGCAACAGAACTCTTGACACTTAGTTTAGCTTTGAATCCAAATGATGCTTATAAATCCTTTAACATTGATAATATTTGTAGTATTGTGAAGAAGTACTACTCTTTTGATTTTTTTGAGCAAGAGAAAATTAATTTGATATTTTAATTGAAGTATAATGCCTAAGAATTTAAAATAAGGATTATAAATTACATATAATGGTAAAAAATTAATTAAAAGCAAGGAGAATTGACAAACACATAAAAAAAGCTTCAAGAAAGTTATTTAAGTGGCTTTCTGTTCGAACCGGTAATTTTAGCATTGACCCAGCTAAACTAAAATGATCATAACTTTTGATTCTAAGCTCCAATTGAAGCAAAATTTATGGCATTAGAAAGATGACTAAACATTCTACAACTTAGTATTTCCTTCCTGAACATTTTCCAATTCTAACATTTGGGGAGTCAAAACGAGTAGGCAGAATGTGTTGTCTACATGTCGTCTACAGCATGGTCCCCCCGATGGACCTAGTTACTGTTCACTCAATAGCGTTCATCCACAGTATGGTCCTCTAGGATTTCACGATTTCATTCACCCTCTTCAAATCAAAGCCTCCACTGTCTCCAACAACCTTGCCACGCTCACATTTCCCAAATGTACTGCACGAGAGACACCCCTACTCTCTTCGATGATTCTTAAAACTGAACACCCTTCCTTTGCTGAAAGCACAAACATCTTGGCTTCCTCAAAACAAAGCCTCGAATACCACATCACACAACTAAAACTGAAAACTAGAGGTAGCACCGAAGCCAGCAACCCAACAAACATAATAGAATCAACAAGCGAGCCGACAACCCAACAAACCCAACAAAATACGTCAACACGTGCGAGCACATGATGAAGAGAGGTGCTAGAGAGAACAAATAGAAACGGTGTCTTACATCTACAGGAACCAAACCTGTCCCTCTTAGAAGAACAGTCACGAAATGAAATGGAAAAAAGTATTTCCCTCTCCTACCACTCAAATGAAATACATAAGCCAAAAGTTGTTTAGAGCATGCAAAACATACTTCCCCCCCCCCCCCCCCCCCCAATCAGAGCATAGACATTCTATGTTATGTTGCAAACATGCATCCTGCCAGACTTGAATTCTATAAAAACAAGAGAGACAAAAAAAAGACTAAACTTTGCTTAACCACAATATTAAATAGAGTAAATCTTTTCCTTTCCACCCACTTGATGAAATAAAATTTGGCAAAAGTTGCAGGCCACATACATTGCATTTTCCTTTTCCTTATAAAAAAACAAAAAAAAAAATGCAGAGCACATACATTACATGTACCTCCATAAACATGAATACAAAGTAAAATTACTTGGACTTGTGTAATTGACTTCTGCTAGGGTATCTGTTGACTTATCACCAATTGCTTGCAACCAAAATAATATTACAAAGGACTTTCCTGTATCTGATATTGCTAAAGAGATATTCTTTACAATGTACGAGGATGTGAAAACTTCACAGATCAATGTTTACAAATAGTCAGCTAGATCATCTTGGTTCTCCAAATCCCATATAACCACTTTTCCGTCCAGCCCTGTGACATCAAGGCATTAGGATTAACTAAAAAGGTCCTTTCTGAATAGTTAATGAGGTTGACACATATGATTGAACAAGAATTTGATTAAATGTTTTCTTTTCCTTTTCACAAACCTGAAGTGCTGAAGCGTGTTACTGTAGAGATATCAGGCCTCCTATGCGGCAGAATACAACTACAGTTCCCAGACAATGTTGTGTCATGCATTCACCTCACAATAATTAACAGGGAAAAAAGGTTGCCCCATTTCACTCGCTTATTGTTTATCCACTCCATTTTGTACGCATATAGGACTCTCAGTAACAGATGGGGTGGATACACAATATTCAGAGTGGAGGTGGCGCTACTCTATCGGGAAATTTAAAGAAACAAGTTTAACAGATGAGGAAACCAAAAAAGGTAGGAGCAATAAAGTAGTTTTGAAGTAACCACGTACTTTATGCAGTTCTCATGAATGCCTCCGCGTGATCTTGAAGGTTCAACTGCATCATTGCTCACTCCATGCTTTGTTTGCCCGTATAGTTTCCCAAATGCTTCAGAGAACTGGTAAAGAAAGAAATCATAAAGACCATTATACTACAGAAATCATCTGTCCTATTGAGGCCTCTGAACTGGGCAAATAAAAGAGCGATATATGACATATTACCATAATAAATTTTAAATACATAAATAATTATGGAATTCTATCCAGTTTCATACTATCAAAATTGAGCCAGCTTTGAATAGTTCCAAAAATTTAATAGAAAACACGACAAGAATTCTTCAGGAGAAGCACAGAACAAAACAGGGGTTTAGATGAAATATATAACATTTGGAATTGTTGACCTGACTGCATTAGCCACTTATGCTTTGGCTCAAATAATAACGGTTGGGTTGGGGTAGGGTTGGGCAGGTCTAAGTTCAAATCTTAACAATTAACAAAGAAAAGGAAAAATTATGTGGGAATGTAGCAGAAGGACAAAATGTCCAAGCCATTTTAAACTAAGAACATTTTTTTTATGATAAGTTAGCAATTTTATTAAAAAGCAAAGGAAGTCCCTAAGTACACAGGAAATATACACAGAGAACCCTAAAACAAGAGGAACCCAAGAAAAAAAAAACCCAAGACACCCACAAAAAAAAAAAAAAAAACCCATCCCCTACAAAGCAACCCTAAATTTGCAGACACACCCTATTTTTACTCTGGCTATACCCAATGTCTCCGACATCAAAGTTGAGAGAACATTCCAAATTTTTCTGCTCCCTCCATCCCTTTGGTTTCAAAACAGAACTCCTGTATTCTTCAACCATGCCCTCTTGATGTTGTCCCTCTTCAATGTCACTTAACAAATCCATGACCCTTACCTCATCTCCCCCAAAAGACATCCCAAGAATTGGGGCGATCGCCATCGCACTAACCACACTCTCAGAGTAACCCTTGGCCCCCACATCCTTAAATTCAACCTCCGAGATGTTCCATGGTAGGGCAAAGACAACCTCAAGCAAATTACCCCTCTCAAAACATTCCCCAGCCTCCGATACGCTCACCGGCAGGGGAGATCGACGAGATACCCCGCCACAAGGATGAGGCTTGAGAAAACCCCGCCGCAAAAGACCCCTTGCCAGAGAAGAATGAGCCAAGATCTGGTAAGACAAGGAACCAAGAATATTACCAACCTCAATTGCGGAAGCCTTAAGAGAGCCCTCCTCCTTGGACCTCGCAAAACCAATGGGCTCAAACGCCGAGAACAACCCAGAAGACACCGAAAACCGAACACTAATTATCAGCCGATGGCACAGCGCCAGGCGCGACGTTGATCAACTCACCCTCAAGCAGACCCAAATCCATCTTAGAAGCCTTCTTGACCTTGTGCTTGCAATTGTAAAAATATAAAAGCTTAGACGATTTCTGGGGAATATCAGCCTTCGAGCGGCTCCTCAAGGACAAATCTTCATCAGATAGAGAAACAAACCCCTCATACCTAAAGAAGCCATTCATCGCAGTCGACTCAGTCACTTCCGGAGGAGCGAGGAGGTTCAAACAACCCACCTTACCCGAGTCCGCACCAGAAGCCATTAGCGGCCCAAGACTAGCATTAGGGATCTTCGAAATCTCGTAACCGGTTGCCGGAGCCGAAGAAAGAGCAGACCCACCGCGAGAACCGACCGGATCCACTGATAACGATGCCGGCTTTCTTCTCCGAGCTGAGAAGAAAGGAACAACGCGAACCGAGCGTTGGACCTTACCCAGACCTGCCTTTGAAGGCCTTTTAGGAACCTTGCGGGTCTTGGAGTGTAAGGGCTCTTTAAAACCCAAAGGACCCGAAATGGGCTTCAAGCCCAAACCCAAGGCCCACCACCCTTTCTTCATATGCCCAACAGCCCAAACGAAGTCAACAAAAAATTGATCCAACAACGTGTGCCATTCGCTATCAGCATCCAAAGACGCTAAGCACGCCGAACCTCGAGCACTGTGCATGTCAGCAACGACAGGATCGAAGTACGCCATCTCCATATCGTAACAGTTCACTGCCGCTCTCAGCTCCGGTTGCTCCTCTGACGCCCCTCAAGGAAAAAGGACGAGATCTCTCGTTCAAACGTCAAAACCCAGTAACCCAAACACTACAAAACTCTTCAACAGCAGAGAAGGGACCGCCTTAAAAACCACCGCCATGAACAACGAAACAGCGCTCGCTTCAACACACCTCGCTCCTCCCTTCCCAAACGTGGCTTCGCCGAAAGCCTGCGCTTTACTAAGCTCCCCAGAAACACGACTCCAGCCCCGCCCTTCACAGCCCTCAAGGAACAGGACCATCCGTCTCCGACCTCCCTCAGCATAAACTGCCACTTCCAGAAACCGCCCAGCCATGTTCCCCCCTCTCCAGACAATAGTCGCCTTCGACCCCTCCCTAAATGAACTAACAAACTCCCCAACCCCTGGATTCTGCAAAACTTCTTCCACCTTCGAAACCAACCAAGCTATGCACAGAGAGCCCAAACAAACAACCCCTGAAAATCCTTTCCTTCTTTCCTCCACCCTAAGCTCCAACTTCCCTTCCACCACCAAGAAGATGAAGGATTTAGCCTCTACGAAGAACCAGCTCTCCATCCCCAATCACACACTACGGCCCTTGAAAGGGCGCCCACCAACCGCGCCTCCGCAAACCACTCACATCGTCACTGGCCAAGGAGACCCAAGCTTACTAGGGAACCACAACAGCTACGACAACCAAACCGCAACCCAAAACCACACCGGCCGGGGTAGACCTGGAACCCAGTACCAAACAAACTCGGCTACACCAAACCGAGATAAAGACCTAGCGTGACGCGCCTGCACGCGCCACCACTAAGAGAGCGAGAGCGAGAGAAGATAGGTTGGGATCGACTGATAACGGTTGGTGTGGAGCCAAAATTCTAAGAACATTACATGTTTTAGTCTTTTAGATTGGCTATGCTGAAGCCAACAGCATACAATTTTTTTTTTTAATATTTTCTGTTTCTCTTTTCCAGTGGTTGAAATGATTGAACACTAGACATCTAAAGAAGTTTCCACACATGACTTAGCACCATTTAGCTTATCAGGTGGCAAATCTAGTCAAATTCTTTTTTGTTAATTCTCTTGTGACACAACATGATAATTTTCTTTAAATAATTCATGGTTTATCATTACTCGTCATACATAACTGTAAACCTCAAGTTACTATTTTTGAATTATAAATAACGCCCACACTTCCAGTATATGAAAAAAAAAAAAATGATACAATTAACCAAGCCCATACCTGTGAACCATATGTTGATCCGGAAGATGTTATTTTCCTTTCACCAAGGAATCTTATAAAGCTCCTAGGAATCCGAAAAGACAGATATCACTTCACTATTTTTCTTGAAAGACCCACCGTCAACTTTTAAAACACCCACTCCCTCTGGATGATGTAAAAGAACAAAATTTGATTCCCACATATGGATAACATTTTTAAAATTTTTTACATACCAAATTCCTCTTTCGTCTGCGGCAAAAACCATTGGGCTGCAGTCAAATCCCACTCCTATAACCATTCTCTCTGAAACAAATAAAACCTGAAAATTTGCAATACGTGGATTCCACAATTTCCATATCGAAATTCAGGTTAGTGGAGTTATGTGAAGAAAATGAATATACTCAAGAAAGGTTAACAAGAAAGGATGCTGACCCACATCACGAAGAGGCAAATCACGGAATGCAACGTTTTGAGCCAAAGGGGAAGGTCCAACATCATCAACGAAGTAAATCATAGAATTATGACCTGTACAATATTATAAAAGGCAGACATAAGGGAAAAAACAGTATCAATCATCTAGAATATAATGGATAGAATCAACCTTGTCAAAAAGTTTATATAACTTTCTTTGACACTGAATGCAGACAACAAATACCAAAAATAATGGATAGAAACAAATAAATTAGAAATTATCTGGCAGTAACAGCAATTTAAGAGCATAAACATCTCTTTTTCAAATAAGAGAAAACTATTGATAAAGCACACCAGAGGGTGATAGCAGAAATTGTGAAGCAAATATCAACTTTGAGTTCAGTTCCTATCAAATGATAGCCAGATAAAGGCAATGAATAGAACAATTAAAATACTCAAGAGTGCCAATAGCTGGCAGTTACGATTGCTGCTAGCCAATACATGCAGAGAAAAGATATTTCTGACCTACATAAGCTAAGGTATTGCCACTTGGAGACCACTTCACACCAAATGCCCAAGAAAACGAGAGATCAAGCTGAACAATTTGCTGTTTCACCAGAAGCAGGAAATAAATAAGGCAACACTGTTGTCA
Organism: Betula pendula; assembly: GCA_900184695.1. Taxonomy (NCBI): domain Eukaryota; kingdom Viridiplantae; phylum Streptophyta; class Magnoliopsida; order Fagales; family Betulaceae; genus Betula; species Betula pendula. The sequence continues at coordinate 96,890 of FXXK01001322.1, forward strand.
CTAGAAAAAGAATGCAAATTGTGTTAAGGAAAAGACAATAGGCTGTTCTCCAGTCAATGACATACATGAGGTAAAATAATACTATAGTACTATGAACTATTTCCTTTAGAGGCCTAATTAGGAAAGCAATATCATAGAGAACCATGTGTATAAAACATGCATGAAAAGAAAAAAAGTTGCTGGGGTGAGACTAGCATGGTCTCAAAATGCCAACAAGGTAAAAAATTAAAACTGGGAGTTGTTAGGTTTAGTATGTTATTTCATTTTTACAGGTAGTGTCTACCAACAATAGCACAAATATAAGTAACCCCCATAAACAAATATTGATTTTCAATAACTTTCCTTCAATGTAATGAAACACACAACACATTTTAATCATACAAGGTCAAAGAATAGATCTTGAACCTCTCCAAATTTTGAATCTGAAGAAGGGCCTGTTCTTGAATCCCTGGAACATTTCCATAGAGACAACAATAAATAATGTATTTGTACATATTGTAACAAAATGTGAGTAAATTCTAATGGCTGACAATGCTTTGCAATTATATTTGACCTACTTCGTATCAACACCTTTTATAAAGGTGGAAAACACTCGACATTTCCCATCTGTAGATGTCGTTGCAAGAAAAATCTGTAATTATAAGCACAAAACAAATACTCAGACACAGTAAATGGCCACTGAATTGTTTCTTTTGATAAATAATTCATATCATATAAAAGCGCATAGGGGCGCAACCCTAGTACACAGGATGTATACAAAAAAGGCCCAACTAAAGGCGAAAAGAAGAATTAAATGGCTACTGAATTGTTTATATTGAAATAATGGGTATTCAGCATCAGCAACTAACTAATATCCAATTTAAATTTTTACAAACTACCAAAGAGAAAGGATACAAACTTGTAAAATAATGAAAAAAATATTAAGATAAAGAAATTCTAGTCAGGTGCTAGAAATAGAAATATATAAAATAATGTGGAAAAAAATATGGAGATAAAGAAATTCTAGTCAGGTGCTAGAAATAGAAATATATAAATGGATGAATTTCTTGACAAACATGCCCAAAAAAATTTAAAATTAGCTCAAATTATCATTGTGATCACTAGTAAAGTAGTTGAAGCAAAGATAAATTTGCTTTATAATAATCATTGGTTCAAATCCCTTTATGCATGGATGACGGCGTCTAATAGTCCTCCTTTTTCTAGTTTTATGTTGGACTTTTGTTCTTCTTTTTCTTCAATATAAGTACGGTTGTACAAGCGGTTGCAGATGCAGTTATAGGCAATAACCGCATCCACAATCGTATTAGGCAATTATCACTTTTAAGTAACCGCATCTGCCCGTCTAGGTGAGCGTTTACTAACCGTTAACCGCTAATGGGACATTTGGGCCTATTATAGTGTTTGGGCCTCTTTTTAAGGCCTATGTTAGTGTGTTTTTTTAATCCTTAGTGTTGTAGCTGAAACCCTATACCAAAACGACATCGTTTTGGTGAATTTGTTTTATATATATATATATATAATGGTAGGCGGTAACCACATCCACTTAGGCGGTTAGCGGTTTTTGCCAACTGCATACCTAAGCAGTTAGCGGTTAGTAGTGGTTGGTAACTACCCGCTTGGATAGTCCTACTTATAGGAGCTCTATCATGTATACTCCCCATGTAAACGGATTGCGCTCCTCTGCGCTTTCTAATGAACCTCCAGCTGCTCCTTTAAAAATACTTTCCCTAATTCTACTTCAACTACTTTCTTTTTCAACAAGATATTAAGGAACCTAACGAACGGAATTGTAAATGCAGAGATTATTGAAGCCAGATAACAATGGCAACACCACCTAAAGCTCTTCATCTCCAACAAGGTGCATAACACTTGATTGTAACATCCTTACAAACTTTAGATTTTTCCTCCTAACAACAATTCTCTAACATGCATGACTTCTTAGTTTGAATAGCAAGACTCTAACTTGGATAAAGTTTAAAAGAATAATACTAGAAACCATAATTTTATCCTACCACTATCCCACCCTGCTAATGTGGCTTAATCCAAGGGTTGATTGACACTGCCACGTCCGCAGGGTGGGTAGTGGTAGGATAAAAGCATAGTTTCTAGCACTACTCAATTTAAAATACATTAAGAAATTCTGATTTGCAAGGTTTGACCACATATTGAGAATCATTTGAATAAGAAACAGACAGACAACTAATTTCAAAGTGTAAAAAGTACACAAAAAATATCAAACTGAGAAATTACCCACATTATTGGGATAAGAAACAGACAGACAACTACTTTCAAAGTGTAAAAAGAAATACAAGAATAATGTCATAAACTGAGAAATTACGCACATTATTGGGATGCCAAGCAACACCGGTCACAGAAGAATCATGTCTTTTCCTTATTAGTTTACTGACCCACCTGGATAAGGGAATACCACACACACATTAGCCAGTGATGATATGCAACTTACAAGATAGTTATTATGTTAAACCATTTGAACAGGTCCAACCAAAATTTATGCAGGGGAACTATGACCATTTGACCATTACAGGCACAATACTCAAAGCAAGCATATTTACATAAAACCAAAGTCCACATGTTCTTTAAACATCAAAACAAGTTCTTGATGTTAAATACTCTACAAAAAGTTTTAGATAATACTCTAAAAGTTCTTGATGCTTGCTTCACTGCAAGCATTCTTTTTGCTTCATGTAAGCACTTTAAAAGAATAAAGAAACAAAAAAAAAAAACTAAGAACAATAGTTTGATATATAATAATGATCATTCCTTGCATCTCAATAAGTTTAATGATACTCATGAAATTAGGTTACAAACAGACTTTGATAATTAATACAGTAATTTTCTGATAGATTCTGTACCAACACAAATCAAATCAGGCTCATGCTGGGTTATCTGAGATTGGCCAATGCCCAACCCAACCTGTGGTGAATTAAACATTATTCAAACCAGGCTCAAAACTAAGTCTGGATGCTTCAGCTTAAGCACTATTTTTTTTTTTTTGATAAATTAAGCACTATACTAGATAAACCTGGAAAAAAACTGAATTGATTGAATCCACCATGGTTAAAGCCCTAGAGAGAGCAAATACATGAAACATAATAATGATGATAGTCCATCAGTAATTTGTTCATGTAAGGAGAACTCAAGCAAATATCAAGAACTCATAAGTAACTAAGTGCAAGCAAGTGAACAAAGAGTAAGGATACAACAGGCCAATTACCAGTTATTTTCTTGCTCATAGTAGCATACACAAACAGTTTTAGCCCCGCTCCCAACAGCAAACTTGTTTTCTGGGGTTAAAGAAAAAGGTGACTTCAGCAGTGCTATGCGATATTGCAAGATTGGAGCAAATCCTATAACTTAATCACAGTTTCTTGGAGAGACTTGAAGGTAACCAACAAAATCATATAACTTCCAAAATATTAGGACAGACATGGAAAAGTTTTCTATTGCTGATTTTTAGAAAGCAAAACAGCAGCAGTCCATGCAAGTATAGATATGTTTTATGAAACATGTAATCTCAGACATGTAAGTCCATTGCAAAACCATGAGTCCTATCAATCAAATAATAACAGCCAATGCTTGCAATACCACAAACAATATATTACATGTCCTTTTGGCATCAAACAATGATGCATGGACGTCAATTTTGTATCTGAAGGCAGGTATATCTGTTTATGTCCATGAGCCAAATTACGCTAGCTTTCAAATATTAGGACATGCAGATCTGAATTTTCTACAGCTTTTCTTGATAAACTGTGACCACCTTGAGGTAATAGGTTCAACCTATACATTATTTTTTAAGTATTTTTTTCTTTAGGTGTACGCATCTGCTAATATTATCCAACTCTGTGATTTTGGCCATGAGATGTCTTTGTCTTCACAAGTCATAAGAATCCTGCTTCAGCCCTTCCATCCTCAAGTCTAATGAGCTACAATGATATGTTTCCAACTCAAGCTTGATATTAATGATAGTCCATAATTTTCATAATGAACATAGCAGAAGAAGTTCACTGGAAGTATTGTTAACCCTCAAAAGAGTTAAACTAAGAAAATTATAAATCTAATACCCAACCAACAATGTATCAAATGGATGTCTTAGGACATAAGGCCAATCATTTTTATTCTCCTAAGTCTGGGCACTTCATTCTAGTGGATTATGCATATAATTTTTATCCAGAGGACCTGATGGTATGAAAAAATTCAAACACTAAGAAATGTACAATAACCGGCAGAACCTAAATGGAAAACTAATGAGTAATATAAACGATCTAAGAACCAATGAAGAAATAAGGAGGAACAGAAGTGTCCTACAATACCTTTTGGACTCCATTGGACACAAAGTGCAGCACGGTTTAGCCTAAGAATAACAAGGGTTGGTACCCATTCTGATCCTTCAAGGTTCCACACATATCTGCAAACAAAATTTAATAAAAAAAATTAATTGAATTTATAATATATATATAATAAATAAGGGGGAAGAAAGTGAAAAAAAAAAAGTACACACATTATGTGTGTGCTTGAAAGAGAGAGAGAGAGAGAGAAAGAATGGGGGGGGAGAGAGATTGATGCGGAAACTTCTCCATCTAAATACAAATAACAAATATCTAACACCATATAGGTACTCACGAATTTCGATCATGAGATGCAGTAACTATCCTGTTGGTCCTTGCACTCCAGTCTATCCCAGAAACAATTTGGTCGTGCTGTTTCAGAGAGGATGGAAAATTTTCTAAGACATTATTCACACAATGGCTTCATCAAAATAAATTATAAATGATAAAAACCTGACAACAAAAAGATTCACCAATATGATATTACTTTCTTTTTTTTTCTCTAAGCAATACAAGGGAAAACAGGCTAAGGGGGACATCAATATGATATTACTTGCATGTCATAACTTCTGCATCTGATTACACATGCATCCTTTTCTGATAAATAACAAAAATATTATCGATCAAAGAGAAGGAAGGGGCAAGACGTCCTTCCAACACAGCAGAGACAATTTTACCACCATGAAAGGAAGAGGACAATCAATAGGGTATCATATTTCTATTTAACATCCTTCCACAATAAGACCAAGAAACGCAAAGACTTTGTGTCTCCATCAGCAAAATGGTGCAACCAAAAAACAAAAACATCAACCTCGGCCACAAGGCCATGTGTTATGCTCAATTCAAGATATAAACATCTTCTCCCCGTACTCATATCAAGCAGTAGTAGTAATATATAATAGCTGTGAACTCTTTGCAACATAAATAATGTAAAACAGTCTTTTCTTCTGAGTGAAAATTTTTGAACAGCGTACCTTTTGAAGAACATGCACCTTTTCCCACTTGTCTTGCAACAATTTATAGATATGAACTTCATTACTGTTGGGACAAAATGCAACCACTAGAAAAAATAATAAGAAGAAACGAAATATATTACAGCACTGCAATAAGGGACCAAAAAAAAAATTCAGGCTACAAAAATTCCAGTCCAGGGATTTGTATAGAAGTCATGGTATACTATGAGGAATAGGTGGAAGACTTGTTTATGATTGAACCCCTATCATATCTTCTTCAACCATCATTCAATTGCAGTCAAGAATTGTGAATTATTTCTATAGAAGTCATGGTATACTATGAGGAATGGGTGGAAGACTTGTTCATGATTGAACCCCTATCATATCTTCTTCAACTGTCATTCAATTGTAGTCAAGAATTGTGAATTAATTAAGGTGATAAGCTTTAATAACTTTCTTATACTTTTCTCTCCCCCTAATCAGTCGTGACTCTTGTATACTTCCTGTGTACCAAGGCTGCGCTTTGCGCTTTTAATAATATTTTTACTTACTTATAAAAAAAATTAAGGTGAAGCGACAGCATGATAAACACCACTTGCTAAAGGTTGGCCAACAAAAGAACTGATAATGGGAAATGTAGTAGATTGTTGGTTACAAAAAAAAAAAAAGCGGCATCAAGAAGAATAACTATGCTGCAATAGCAGCTAGCCTCTTTTTGCTCCCTCTCTTTGTTCCTCATCAATGCAAAACTAGCTCGGGAAGCAAATCAGCATATGAGATAAATTATTTTCAAGAACTTTAACATAATGAACAAAGGTTCAGCACTATACATTATGTCGAATTCTCTCGGTAATTTTATTTCATTGTTTTACCATTCTGCACAACACTAGTACCATATCCATCCTTATGCAAATAAAAACAAGACCAATAATTCTATCAAAACTCATATTCACAGATTTGAATATGTAAGTGCTACAAAATTACCCCTTCCAGACCAGACTAAAATGTCAGATCACAACCTTGTTCGTTCCCAGTAACTAAATTAATGAATATACAAAATAAATATCCGAATTAAGCCGTGTAAAATAATTTAAACAAGCTAATTCTCTAGTCTATATACCAAACAATACCAAAAACTCTAAAACTTCGCAAATCTTTCCCACAATTTATCAGGAACCAAACAGTGAACAAGATTAAACAACAGACGATTGTCTAAATCCACAATCACACAAAAACCCATCAATTTTCTAGATAAAAACACCTCAATCGACTATCATCAACCAAAACCAACCATTGACCACTATCTAAATATTATCAGACTATAATGTAGTAGAATAATTCAAGCCAGCTAAGCCTCTCGCCTATTCACAATACGCTCCCACAATTTCATAGGAGCCAACGACTGCACAAATTATGCAACGGATCACCGTCTAAATCCACAGACACAGCAAAAACCATCCATTTTTATTGCCAAAAACAAATCAATCGTCAAATTCCCCTGTAAAAACGAATCGGATTGGATCCATGAGCTGAGCATTTCTTTTCCTACGTTTTCTCGGGAACGAAACAGAATGAAAACAAAACAAAACAAAAATTAAAGCAATCAAAAGGAGTTGTAATAGAAGAGAAGAGTAGTAGCATTTACTAGAGTGGTCGGGGCTCCAAGCATGGCATGTGATGCACTGAGCGAACTTGTGCACTGCGATCGCCGCCATTTTTATTTATTTCTCTTTTTCGATCTGATTTTGAAATTTGTACGTAACGGAAGTGAATGTGTGGAGCGAAAGAAAGGAAAAATGTGAAGAGGGAGAGATCTGAGGAGCTTGAAATCCGATCCAAGGGAAAACGAGAGAGAAACAGCGAAAGAAAAGTAGGAGCATAGTATAGTCCTTTTCTTTATACTAAAGACACGTATTTGGCACGTGCTAATAGTTTGAGATTTAATTAATTGTTTTTAATTTCTTTTTGTTTTTTTCCCTTTTAATATTAATGAAAATGCCAATCAAACTATCTAAAAATATTTAATTTTGCTCATTTTAGATTTTGAGAACGGGCAATACTTTTCAATTTTATAATAGGAACTATTTATGGTTTTTTTTTTTTACTTTATTTTCCTTTAGTTTTAATGAATTATAACCAAAGTTTTTCAATAAATAAAGTAAATAAGGGAAAAATAATTAATTACGTTTACCTGAATTGCCACCTCAGTATTTGCATGAAAGGTAATGGTTGTTTTTATGAGTAATGTTATTTGTAGTCCTAAAAATTTAATGATAGATTTAAATATTTTTCATATTGAGATAAGTAAAAAATAGTTAAAAGAATGATGTATAGCATCTCCCAATATTATATATTACACAATTATCCTATTATATTGACATGGCACTACCAATTGGGTTTTTTTTTTTTTAATAAAGGATGATCTAAGAGTGGATTGATAGTGTGATATCAGTATAGTGGGATACCGGTGGTATATAGAACTACTATTCTTTTATTGTATAATTTTCTATTGAGAAATGCTAAAAATCACACCCCCATCTTACCTCCATCCTATTGGGTAGACGTTGTAGTATTAGCACTTGAATTTTGTTTTTCTTTTAATAATGCTTGATAAGCATTGCTATGCCAATTCAGTGGGATGAGAGTACGGTTTTTAGCATCACTTTCTGGGAAAAAAAATATACTAAACCCTTTTGTTTTCATCTGATTTAGATTTAATCTTTGTGTTTCCAATTTAAAAAATAAAATCCTTAGATTTTGTTCAAATTTTAAATAGGTCTCTCTATCACTTTATTATCAAAGTTAACGGTTTATCATCTACTACGTATGTCTTATTTGACACACCAATATCCATGTTAACACCCCATGTCAATGTCACATCAGCAAATGCCAAGTCATACACAAGAAAAAACAAAAAACCCAACTTGATAAACCCAAAAAAAAATATATATATATCTTCTTCGTGGTTCCAATCTTTTGGCTTTGTAGCATCAAGATCATCAATCTCCTAAGCTCATCATCCAACCATCCTTCAAGTTTCATAGCTTCTTCATCTTCGATTTGCATGGGTACATCCTCATCCCAATCATCTGGCTTCACAGAATATGGATTTGGAATCTTAGCCTATTTATCCAAGTCCTCTAACTTGTTGTCATTTGGCTCAAGAATTTTCTTGGCCGGAATTAGAGGCAACTCAAAATCTTGAGCATGGAGGAAATTCACTTTCTTCTTCTCCAACTCATCTATTAAAATACAAAGTTCAACTCATCATGTAACACCTCTAGCCAGCTAGAGCTAAGTTTGTCAACATGTTCTCTCAAAGGCACAAAGATTTATAAGGTCTACCAAAGCAATTAACAAAATATAATAATAAATGCATGAATAAAATAAGAAAAATAGGGTCAATTAAAATTTGGATCCCTTTGTTTACGGGAATGCCAAGTATAAAATTTAATACATAAATGACATTTCTTATTAAATAAGCCTTAACCCTGAAATTGTGCCAATGCACTAATTTAAAATAAAGTAATATGCATATCGGATGGACTTAATAGTTAACCCTANCCCTCAATCCAACCTCCTAATTCAATATGCACAGCACCTGGAAAAAATAAAATAAAATAAAATAAAAATAAGCGAAAAGGCTTAGTAAGTAAATCTCTAACCATGAAGCGGTTTGGTTAAATTCGTTTTCTTTAAAACCTTTCACTTAAAATGTTTCATTTCTTGGAAACACTTCAAAGCATACTTATCACATATCACTAATTAAGTAAACACTTCAAAGCATATTTTTAGCAAAGTCAAGTTAAAGCAATTTCTTTTCATCTAGAATCTATAAATGTAAAGGCTTATATCTAATACTATCATTTTATGGCCCATATACACTATTACGCTCTGTGTTCTAGGGTTGTGCGGTCCTTACAACCATGGCAATGCATACGACCACAAGCGTGCTGTCTGGCCAACCGATTAACTTATTGGTACACTCAGCTTGGCAAAAATGATGGAATATGTGGCGACCTGATTTCATCACTTTTTTTTTTTTTAAATGAAACCGAATAGACACAAAAGCTCATGTAAAGCCCACATCATCAACTCATAATCTGAGCATATCACATCAGAGTTAATAACATACACGCAGCAAAATCAAATACATAACATGTGAGAGAAACATAACTTGGAGCTGACATAAACTATATACAATAGTTTTACAACACATGCTATACAACAAAAGAAAGGCTATCAAAAATGCCACATACGGCATAGCCAAAGTACATCATTCTGTTTCTACATATATAACAATATGATGTACAACAAAAACTAGACTACTATAAGAGTCTAAACAAAATACCCAATGGGCGTACATCGCCTTCAGACATCATATCCCAAATAGGCAGCCACTGGATCTTCATTAAGATCCGCCGTACCTGCAACAATAGCATCATCTATGGAATCATAGAGATCGTCCATGATTACATAGGGGAAGAAAAGAAGAAAGGGTGAGTCAACAATTCATAAAGAATGAAGACTCCCCTAAGGGTTTTCGCAATGAACCAAACTTTTATTTATGTAATCGCTTACAATATCAGCCACTCAACTTCATAAAAATATTACTCTTTCATTTATCAAACTCAGGGTAGCTAATGAAGTAAACAACACATTCATACAGCATTTTGAATCAATATATATAACTGTGAATGTATGCATATGCTCTAAAATACGTTTGGATACATATACATATAAACCATTTAATGCATATCTTATATGTAACACCCTGCCTTAACATAATGAAAGGCGAAAGTGGAAACCTCCAATTACCACAAAGCACTACTATCAACCTCAACATCATCAGAGATCATAAAACTGGCAGCGAAAAATTTCATCAGTAAAGTTTCACCTTACAATTGATCTCATAGACTTAACGTTAAACATACCAGGGTTTCTTACATAACATAAATTCCTTACAGACTCAAAATCTACTCTTTATTTACCAACACTGCAAATATCGCATGCAAATATTGACTTAGCTCAAAACAGAATCTCCACATGTTCTGGGGTCCTTGAGTACCTCAAGCAAAGTCATCTAAGCACTCTTATGAGATTCCCTCAATCTTCCATACCTGCAAGTTCTAAAACATCATCTGTGCAATTGTGATTTTACAATTACATAGGTGGATTGGTGTGTCCACGAACTCAGCAAGTATGAAAATTACTGATATTTTCAATATGAACCATCTTTTTCTAAAAAATATCTACATCGTGATTATAATAACAACTACCTTGAATCTTTCCAAAATAATCATTCAACAAAAATCATAGCTGATAAGATAAGCACTGTAGAATCGGTTTGATAATACACAATAAAATCCACTTATCTCTTCTTGACAAGTCCATATATGTATAGCTTTATACTTATATCTATATACAAGTTACTTGCATCTCATAACCAGCATATATATATATATAATTATAAAGAAATGAAATAAATCAATAATCACAAAACATATAAAACACATCATTCATTATATGCAATGCAATTTCCTCTCATTTCCTCTAGGGGTCTTGACCCTTCCGGCTTTCTAAGAGACTTAAACCCTTCGTTTACCTCATTCAATACGCACACTGGCTCCTCGTCAGGACGCACACTGGCTCCTCGACCACATTTTATTCACATAATCTTTCCGGTTTCTTATTTAACTGGGAACTCTCTTAGCTTTCACAGTTAACATAAGAACACCTTCTATTTTTCTGAGTCTTAACACATCTTATTCTCAATAATCAACAGTATGCAATAACATGTCATCTCAAAATCATGCTTTTGTTGTCATAATCATCTTCTTTCATTTCACAATTTAATCAACACAAGTAAAAATACTCAAAACATATAATCATGTTATTCATAAAATATTCAGGCTCATGTGATATAACATTTATAAAAAACATAGTATCTTTTTGCTCAGTAAGTAAAATACTTACCTCTCGTAGTCCGCTTAAAATTTTCTCTTGTCATTTATAAAATTCAATGCAATTAATTACACCCACACGCGATAATGTATTAGTCTAAAACTATTTTTTAAAACCAATATTTAGACCATTGATCATTTTCCTTGAACTCTGTCTAAAAGTTTAGCATAACGACATATACCTAAATATTATAATGTCACTTGGGCATTATAATGATATATCTAAAATATTATAATCTCACTTAGCATTATAACGACATAAAATTAAATTCTAGCAACTAGAATTGACATAAACTATGGATAAAGGAATTATACCTAGCACTCCCCAAATCAAGCTCCAAAGCCTTGAGGACAACTCCCCCCCCCCCTTTTTTTTCTCTTCTTCCTAACTACCAAAACAGTACTTATGGACAGCTCAATGTGTATGAAGGCAGGGCAGTACGTACATGAGGGCTGGGAGGAGTATTTTTCTTTGTGAGCCAAAACCAACACTGCATGGACGACTTGATGTATATATAAAAAAAGGCTGGGTAGTTTTCCTTTTGGTTACATGTTATTTACTGCATGTAGCCCACAGCCTTCCACGTATTCAACTCTTCCACTCAAAGATACAGCACACACACTCACAGCAGTCCACGTTATCACACACCTCTCTTTTCCCTAAATCAGGACAGCACTTAGGCTTAAGGCAGAACAGCTCTTAACCTTACACGTTGCACAGCCCACCACTAACATTTACAGCACACAACTCCACTTCTTTTAGATTTTGGACAACACACACATACATGCATGTTAACTCACGTAAATATATATCTTACTTATCCTAAAATCTGGATAGCACACACACATGCACAAAGAACTCACAGCAGCATCACACGTAATTATTCCACCTATTTCTCTTCTTTTTCTTTCTATTCTTACATAACGTGGATGACATCTAGCTTCTTCTTTTTTGTTCTCTCTTCTATGCTGTACTGGACAACATCAATAGACCCAAATATATATATAATTATATATATCTATGATACCTACTCATCCATATATATATATATAACTCTTAAAAGCCTCAAACCATTCTTATTTCACTTTGAGCCTAATTTAAATTAATCACTTCTCAATTTAAACTAAGGACATATAATTAAACATTAAATATATTTTTCCAAATAAATTTGACCCATCTTAATATCATAATTTTCACCAAGGTGATCTTAGTCGCCCTAATTAAATCCTGGGATATTACATTATACATAATAAAATTCCACAAAACATCATATGCAAACCAGCTGTAAACGTATGCATAAGTTCTTTTCCATGAAAACTCTTATGCATACCAATATATCTAGCATGAAATACCTCTTAAACCAATACACATAAATCATCAATAACAATGCAATGCATGCTTTAATCTTCCACTTTTCTTTACTTACATAATGTATACAGCATGCTTAACGGACTCAGCCCGAGCAACTGCACACACCAGCCTCAGGGACAACTCCCTAGCCTCGTGCATAATAGCCCCAGCCCTAACACTTTTCATAACTTTCTTTACTTACATCATATAATGGGCCTAGCCCTCTTCTTTACTTTCATCTTATGGGCCTAGCCCTCTTCTTTATCTTTTGAGTATTAACCATTTCACTGCTCACACATCAATGCACATGCTCATGTCAATGCACTTACAAATCTCAACAATCATGTCTTAACCACTGAATTAAATTAATTCTCATTCATCATTAACTCAAAATCTCAAAGCACAAAGTATCAATAAATCATAGTATCTCTTTCATATCTTAACACTTTCAAAATCACAACAACAATATCAATTATATCTTATTAAATACTTCATAAAACATTGAAAGTATCAAGTAATAACAAATCATTCTCAAACAACATATGAATCGCTCGACTTTTCCACAACTTTAAACAATCTTTAAAAGCATTAAAATTCTATTCTTTCTCAACTTGTTTAGCATTTTTAAACACTAAAATCATTTAAAATCATTTAAAACATAAATCGTAATTCGTCCTCAGTGAGTAAAAGATTACTCACCTCAATCCTTGATGTATAATTTGGATATCAATCCAACCTCTAAGTCACAATAAGCTGCAATATTACATTGCATGCAATCTTAGACACCATCTATAACTCAAAATATAATCAACAAGTGCTTATAACCTCATAATCACTTAACCCATAATACCCAAGGCTTAGTGGAACTCGTAAACATGATTCCATAAGCTATAAGAGTTAATCCATGACAATTTACAATGGATTAACATGCTACATTATAACTTTGAGTAAAAACACAAAGTTAGACTTAGACACTTACCACAATGATATGAAGACCCGGTTGAAGGAACTTTGATCCAACGTTTGGGCTCCACAAATGTGACAAAACCCTAGACAAACAATCAAGATTAAGCAACATGCAAGTGGTGTTTAGCTCAATCTTGAGAAAATGAACTTAAGTTTGAAAATTTACCTCAAATGATCGGTGGAAACGATAATCTAACACCATAGAATGCGTTACCGGTGTTAGAATTCACAACCCTAGCCTCAAAAGATCACCCTCTTAAGGTTTAGAGCAAACCCTAGGAGAGAGGGGAGAGCTCCAGTTCGTTCTAGTTCAACAAAAGTGAGAAATGAATTGAAAAATTGCATTTTCACCTTTTTATACCCGGTATACTGTTCATACTATCCGGATCACATATGGGCCGTCCGGACCACCACCGTTCGGACCCTGCTACGGACGGTGCGTACTGAGTGAACAGTAACAGGGTTCGTCCGGATGCTCTGCGGATGACCTACGAACGGTGCAGTTTTGACCCCCAAAAAGATCTAATTAGAAAAAGTCATAAACAACAAAGTTGTAGAACTTTGAGTTAGCTTTCCAATGACATAAAATTTTCCTCAATTGGAGTTCTGAGTCAAAAGTTATGATCATTTTACTCCCGCAAGGTCAGTCTGAAATTACTGAACCTCTTGAAACGTTTTCTGCAGATGATGCAAATTTGACCACCAAAACGACGAAATTGGAAAAAGACATAAACTACAAAGTTGTAGAAATTTGAGTTAGCTTTCCAAATGACATAAATTTTTCCTCAATTGAAGTCCGGAGTAAAAATTTATGACTATTTTACTCCAGCATGGTTAATCTGAAATTATAGATTCGAATGGAACATGCACTAAAATAACTTTCTACTCTTGGTTATCATTATCACTAATCATTTGTATAATTAAGTTTGTCAAATTCTCTAATCGTATCTCGGGTATAACAGAATAACACATTTTGGTAGAGCCTCCTTCAGTGGTTGTACCTCCATCCTAGTAGCGGTATTGAGCTCTTTCTTCTTAAACTTCTTGGACCAAAACTATCTCCTCTACACTCTTCCTATAAAACTTTTTTTTTTTCATGTCTTTTATTTCTCTTAATATCTTTGGCCAACGTGTAAGGGGTTTTTATGTCATTTACTTCTCAGATTTATCATTTTATACAAGCAATGCTTTCCTGATTTAGAAACTTTTTAAAATAGTAACTTACTATAATTAGAAATCATTTGATAGATAGGGACTTTCTAAAACAACATATGGTTTCAAAAAATCACATGTTGTAAACAGCTTTTCATTTTTAAATGAAACTCTTTAAAAACATTTATTATGTAAGCAAGGTAAATTCATAATACATTAATAAAACAAATATTCACCCATAAATATATAAGGTGCTAAAAAAAACAATGAAGTAAATAACATGTCACAAATAACCGTAGAAGGGGCAGGGGATCTACTTACCTCTTGACTACAGCTAAAAGTAGTCCTTTAACAACTAGTTAGTCACCTAAATGAAGGTTCAAACATATTACTACTCTTATACTCGTTACTAGGTGATAGTTGCGCGAGCGCTACCGATTTTAAAATTTATAATTAACTGCTCGCGATAGATCGTACCCTTGTAGGATAGTTCTAAAAGAGGGTATCGTTCGCAGGGACTGTGATGGTTGCTTGTCAAGCTTTCGAGATTTTCTCTAACTCAACTCATGAAAATAAGATGTTTTTGGTTTTTAAACTTAAACAACATAAATGTAAATGACTTAAACATAAATAACATAAACATAAATGACATAAATGTAAATGACGTAAATGTAAATGACATTAAATGTAAATGGCATAAATGTAAATGACATGTAAAATAAAGATAAAGGTAGAACGCAGATTGTATTTAACTCGGGATTTTTAACAAAAGCATAATATGAGCATGTAAAGGTTGTCAATCCTTACAACGATCTCAACATGAAAATAATATCGAAAGAAAATAATAAAGCATCATAGTTTTGCACTAGTCACTCACCTAACACCCTACATGTGATATAACTCGTATTCCCTAACATGCGATTTAAGTTCTCTCAATAGCCTACACAATCTCATGAAATAACCATAAAGTATCATAGGTTTCTACTCCACTTTCCACCTATTCTAAATTAT
>FXXK01001322.1:113858-142732 GCA_900184695.1 Betula pendula
CAGATGGTAAAACATCTCACTGTCATAATCTTAATCAATTCTAGCCATCTACGCTGTCTCATATTCAAAATATTTTTTGCGTGAAAATGTAATTGAGGCTCTGATGGTAGGTATGAATTTTGCACCGTTCACCATAGAGATAATGCCTCCAAATTTTTAAGGCATAAACCATAGCAGCTAACTCCAAATCATGCGTAAGGATAATTTTTCTCATGGTCTTTCAACTGTCTTGAAGCATAAGCCACGACCTTTACCATCTTGCATAAGCACACATCCCCAAGCCTTTCGAGATGCATCAGTGTAAACAACGTACCCAACTGATTCCATTGGTAGTGTAAGCACAGGTGTGGACACCATTTTTGTTTCAGTTCTTTTGAGGCTTTCTTCACATTCATCACTCCATACAAATGAAGCATTCTTCCTTGTGAGGGCGGTTAGAGGCCAGACAATGCAGAGAATCCATTAATAAATCTTGATAATAAACTAGCTAGGCCCAAGAAACTACGAATCTCACGGACATTAGTCGGTCGCTCCCCATGGTGACACACTTGGACGAATGAACCTTCGGTCCAATAGCTCTTGAAGCTGTTCTTTTCAACTCTCTCAGTTCCGTTAGAGACATACGATACGAAGTCTTATGAATATGCTAAGTTCCCAACATTAGTTCAATGTAAACTTAACTTCAGATCCGGGTAATCCCGAAATCTTGGCAAAAACATCCGGAAAGTCACGTACCACTGGAATGTCTTCTAACTTCGCTTTCAACTTCAGGCTTGGCTGTGACATAAGCAAAATAAGCTTGAGCACCATCTTTGACACACTTTCTTGCTTGAATTGCGGAGAGAAGCGGCGGAGTAGCTCGTGCACGAAAACCCGCAGAATTTGAATTCCTCGGCATCTAGAGGCCGAAATATAAACCTCTTTCGCTCTACAGTCATAACTAGCTCCATACTTCGCTAGCCAATCCATGCCCAATATGACATCGAATCCAAGCATTTCAAACACAGCTAACTTCGCTGGCAAGGTTTTATCTTTTACAATAATTGGACCATCTTCCACATACTTTCTACAAGTGATAGCATCGCCAACAGGTGTAGCTACAGATATGTTTTGCTTCAATGGTTGCATGCTCAACTTACACAATTTTACATATGAAGATGATTTGAAGGAATGAGTTGCACCCGAATCAAATAAAGTACAAGCCAGGCGGCCAAAAAGAGGAATGATACCTGTGGACAACATCAGTATTGCCTACTTCAGCTTCAGCTTCAGCATTTGTAGGAGCTGAGCTTGGGCGGGTTGCCTATACTGAAATCCGGTACCTTGAGTTCCATAATCCTCAGCAGCTTCCATGGGACAATTTCTTGCAATGTGACCTGGTTTGCCACACTTGAAACATACTCCGGTTCCCATCTTGCATTCTCCAAAATGTGGCCTTCTGCACTTTGTACATACGGGTCTCTGACTTGAATAGGTAGCCTGAAGATTTCTTCTCACAGCAGTCCCAAAATTGCTCCCACTAATAGCTTGTCTTTTTTCCAGGATAGGTATGTGGAGTGTGCTGACCGCTTCTTCAAAGCATACTCGGCAATTGCTTCATTCATACTTTTCTCAGCAATAGAGGTTGTATCTACCATTTCTGTAAATGTCGCAATCTTGAGACAAGCAATGCAATCACGAACACTTGCATTGAGGCCATATTTAAACCTTTCCATTCTTGCTTCATCATTTGGTAGTAAGGTTGGAGAATATCTTGATAATTCCAGGAATTTGTTATCATACAGCTCCACAGTCATATTGCCTTGTACTAAGGTGAGGAATTCCCGGGCTCTCATTTCCTTTGTTCTTTTGGAATGAATTGATTGTTAATTCTTTTTCAAATCTCTCTCAAGTGATTGGGGCATTTTTGGCCAATTCAGCCATCAACATACCATACTTTGATGACCACCAATATGTAGCTTCATCAAAGAGTTTAAGAGATGCGTATTCAAACCATTTGCTCATCGTGGCATTTTAGAGTCCGCATAAGCATTTTTATACCTGTGAGCCAACGATCTGCTGCTATAGCTCCAACTAAACCGTTAAATGTCGAGTAATGATGGCGAAAGAAATTGGCTACGGTGCAGCCAACCGTTTCTCTTTGTTTCATGGGCTGTGGTAGACGAGTTAAAACGTGGCAATGAGTTATTAGTTTGTGCTACAAGTTCAGCACCCCGGCAATGCGGGCAATGAGGAGGAGGTGGTGGAGGTGGAGGAGCATTTTCACTCCTAGCCCCACTATTCACCGACTCATCGCGGCGATATTGTTGTGGACGTTGTCCTCTTCTTGGTGGCATTTTCTACAACATCACATTGCAACTAGTTAGACAATGTGATTGCATACAAAATATCACATAAACAAACGTCAACAACATATGAGCATTATTAAACCTACCCATGCACGACCAAACTTAAACTCAACAATTTATTTTCTCTTTAGGATTTTAAGTTCCTATAGCTCCGACACTATACTCCTAGACTTGGACAATCTAAACAACATTATCTCTCAACAATAGTCCCTAAGAGCAAATTGCTCTGATACATAGAGTGCTGGAACTTTTTCATGTATAGCTGAGCTGTCCAGCTGCAAGTCGTTGGGTTAAAAAAAAGAAGAAGAGGAGATGTCATTCAAGTCCAACATAAAGTAAAGAAAAGGAAAAGAAAAAAAACTGATTGCTGGAAGCTTCATGACGTGAGCAGCTGGATTTCTTTAGTGCATGTGAGTGTGTTGTCTAGATTTTAGAAAAGTGATATATAATATATTTATGTGGGCTGCTATGCATTCTTTGTGCATGTAAGTATAAAGGTAGCAAGAATAAATGTGAGAAGGAGCTGATAACGTGTAAGCCTTAGAATCACTCCACCATTTTAGCCTATGTGCTGTCCAAAATCTAAAGAAGTGGAGTATGTGCTGTAAATTTTAGTGGAGCAGCTGAATGCGTGTAAATGCAGGAGTAACGTGTTGGTGTCATGCAGTAAAAAAATTGGAAACCAAAAGAAACTGCCCAGCCATGCTGCTTATATACATAAGCCGTTCTTGCCGTGTAAAGGGCTGTTTTGTTCACAGTTTTGCATAGCTGTCCATGCAATTTTCAATGCTCACAGAAACCAAAAAAAAATAAAAAAAATACTGCTCTCAGCCTCTTCCCTCTTGTGCGTGCAGCCTTGGTAGTTAGGAAGAAGGAGAAAAGGTTTAAACCCTCAAAGCTTTGGAGCTTTATTTGAGAGTGCTAGGTATAATTCCTTTATCCCTACTTTATGTCAATTCTAGTTATTAGAGCTTAATTTATGTCGTTATAATGCCTGAGTGACATTATAATATTTTAGGTATATATCGTTATACTGTCTGTTTTTAGACAGAGTATAAGGAAAATAATCAATGATCTAGATAGTGATTTTTAAAAATAGTTTTAGGTATCATACTATCGCCACGCGGGTGGCACATTAATTGCAGTGAGTTTTATAAACGACAAGAGGAATTTCTAAGCAGACTACGAGAGGTGAGTATAATTACTCACTGAAAAAAGATACTGTTTTTATGCTTTCAAAGATGATATTGAATTCGAGCCAATAATATGTTATGTTAATGTTTATATGATGATATCTTGATACTTTGAATTATGTTACAAAGTGTTTGATGAAACATGATTTTTGAAAGGATGTTAAATGAAGCATGATCATGAAAGAAAGAAAATGAGATGTTTTATAGAGCATGACCATGAGCATGGATAAATGTGAGAATAAATGCATAAGAGATTAAATGAGTGGGACAAGTCCCCAGCATCAATTCGAGACAATTCTCGGAGGGCAAGCCCTAAGTGCTGAAAAGATGTAAATGTATGAATGGAGGGCAAGCCCTCGAATTCCTCATCATCAGTTCGAGACAATTCTCGAAGGGAAAGCCCTCGGTGCTGGAAGCATGTAAATGTATGAATAGAGGACAAGTCCTCGAAAGTTATGTATGTCATGCGATGGATCCATAAGAAAGCCGTCGGGACAAGTCCCAGAGTGATGAGAATGAATGAGATGATGAATGTGAAAGTATACATTGCACGGTTATGTTTTAATGATATGTATATGTATTATGTTTTATGAGATTTCATGCTAGATGTATTGGTATGCATAAGAGTTTCAATGGAAAAGAACTTACGTATACGTTTACAACTAGATTGCATATGCTGTTTTGTAGATTTATATTATGTACAAAGTTGTGCATTAGATGGGTTTATATGTATATGTATCCAAGCGTATGTTGGAGCATATGCATACATTCACAGCTATATAGTATATTTCAAAATGCTTTATGAATGCGTTGTTTACCTCATCAGCTGCACCAAGTTTGAATAAATGAAATAATATTTTTATGAAATTGAGTAGCTATTATTGTAAACGATTGCATAAATAAAAAGATTGGCTCATTGTGTAAACTTAGTGATTTCTTATACCGCTGAGACCGTTGACTCATATATCCATCCGCTGAGCGAATGTGGTTAATTCCATGATCGCCTCAGATGATGTTGCTAATGCAGGTACTGTAGATCTGGATGATGATCCAGTGGCTGTGTATTTGGGTTACTGTGACTGAGGGCGATGTATGCCTATCGGTATTCTGTTTAGACTCATGTATAGTCTAGTTTTGTTGTACATCAATATGCTGTATATATAAATAGGTTGATGTATTTTGGCTCAGTTGTATGTGGCTCTTTTTGATAGCCATTCTTTTGTTCTAATGTGATATGCTCATATTATGAGATAATGATGGTTGGTATGCTTGTATGCCATTGTGATGATGCAGTTTCATTTCAAAAAGAAAATATGTGTTATGAAATCGGGTCGCCACAGGTTATGGTGTCAGAGCAATTTGCTCTTAGGGACTATTGTGAGAGATAAGTTGTTTAGATTGTCCAAGTCTAGAGTATAGTGTCGGAGCTATAGGAACTTAAAAGCCCTAAAGAGAAAATAAATTGTTGAGTTTAAGTTAGGTCGTGCATGGGTAGGTTTAATAAATGCTCATATGTTGTTGACGTTTGTTTATGTGATATTTTGTATGCAATCACATTGTCTAACTAGTTGCAATGTGATGTTGTAGAAAATGCCACCAAGAAGAGGACAACGTCCACAACGATATCGCCGCGATGAGTCGGTGAATAGTGGGGCTAGGAGTGAAAATGCTCCTCCACCTCCACCACCTCCTCCTCATTTGCCCGCATTGCCGGGAGTGGCTGAACTTGTAGCACAAACTAATCAACTCATTGCCACAGTTTTAACTCGTCTACCATAGCCCCATGAACAAAGAGAAACGGTTGGCTGTACCTCAGCCAATTTCTTTCGCCATCATTACCTGACATTTAACGGTTTAGCTGGAGCTATAGTAGCAGATCGTTGGCTCACAGGTATAAAAATGCTTATGCGGACTCTAAAATGCACCGATGAGCAAATGGTTGAATACGCATCTCTTAAACTCTCTGATGAAGCTGCATATTGGTGGTCATCAAAGTATGGTATGTTGATGGCTGAATTGGCCAAAAATGCTCCCAATCACTTGGGAGAAATTTGAAAAAGAATTTAACAATCAATTCATTCCAAAAGAACAAAGGGAAATGAGAGCCCGGGAATTCCTCACCTTAGTACAAGGCAATATGACTGTGGAGCTGTATGCTAACAAATTCCTGGAATTATCAAGATATTCTCCAACCTTACTACCAAATGATGAAGCAAGAATAGAGAGGTTTAAATATGGCCTCAATGCAGGTGTTCGTGATCGCATTGCTTGTCTCAAGATTGCGACATTTACAGAAATGGTAGATACAGCCTCTATTGCTGATAAAAGTATGAAAGAAGCAATTGCCGAGTATGCTTTGAAGAAGCGGTCAGCACCTCCACCAACCTATCCAGCAAAAAGACAAGCTATTAGTGGGAGCAATTCTGGGACTGCTGTGAGAAGAAATCTTCAGGCTACCTATTCAAGTCAGAGACCCGTATGTACAAAGTGCAGAAGGCCACATTTTGGAGAATGCAAGATGGGAACCGTAGTATGTTTCAAGTGTGGCAAACCGGGTCACATTGCAAGAAATTGTCCCATGGAAGCTGTTGGGAATTATGGAACTCAAGGTACCGGATTTCAGTATAGGCAACCCGCCCAAGCTCAGGTTTACTCACTCACTCCTACAAATGCTGAAGCTGAAGTTGAAGCAGGCAATACTGATGTTGTCACAGGTATCATTCCTCTTTTTGGCCGTCTGGCTTGTACTTTATTTGATTCGGGTGCAACTCATTCCTTCATATCATCTTCATATGTAAAATTGTATAAGTTGAGCATGCAACCATTGAAGCAAAACATATCTGTAGCTACACCTGTTGGCGATGCTATCACTTGTAGAAAGTATGTGGAAGATTGTCCAATTATTGTAAGAGATAAAACCTTGCCAGCGAAGTTAGCTGTGTTTGAAATGCTTGGATTCGATGTCATATTGGGCATGGATTGGCTAGCGAAGTATGGAGCTAGTATTGACTGTAGAGCGAAAGAGGTTATATTTCGGCCTCTAGATGCCGAGGAATTCAAATTCTGCGGGTTTCGTGCACGAGCTACTCCGCCGCTTCTCTCCACAATTCAAGCAAGAAAGTGTGTCAAAGATGGTGCTCAAGCTTATTTGTCTTATGTCACAGCCAAGCCTGAAGTTGAAGCGAAGTTAGAAGACATTCCAGTGGTACGTGACTTTCCGGATGTTTTTGCCAAGATTTCGGGATTACCTCCGGATCTGAAGTTAAGTTTACAATTGAACTAATGTTGGGAACTTAGCCTATTCATAAGGCTTCGTATCGTATGTCTCTAACGGAACTGAGAGAGTTGAAAGAACAGCTTCAAGAGCTATTGGACCGAAGGTTCATTCGTCCAAGTGTGTCACCATGGGGAGCGACCGACTAATGTCCGTGAGATTCGTAGTTTCTTGGGCCTAGCTAGTTATTATCAGATTTATTAATGGATTCTCTGCATTGTCTGGGCCTCTAACCGCCCTCACAAGGAAGAATGCTTCATTTGTATGGAGTGATGAATGTGAAGAAAGCTTCAAAAGAACTGAAACAAAAATTGGTGTCCGCACCTGTGCTTACACTACCAATGGAATCAGTTGGGTATGTTGTTTACACTGATGCATCTCGAAAGGCTTGGGGTGTGTGCTTATGCAAGATGGTAAAGTCGTGGCTTATGCTTCAAGACAGTTGAAAGACCATGAGAAAAATTATCCTACGCATGATTTGGAGTTAGCTGCTGTGGTTTATGCCTTAAAAATTTGGAGGCATTATCTTTATGGTGAACGGTGCGAAATTCATACCGACCATCAGAGCCTCAACTACATTTTCACGCAGAAATATTTGAATATGAGACAGCGTAGATGGCTAGAATTGATTAAAGATTATGACAGTGAGATGTTTTACCATCTTGGTGATAAGTGCTGAATGTTACACATTCAAGCCCCTTAACTCGCATGTGTTATACCTTAGTTTGTATTATTATCTAATATTTTTAGTGTGTTTTAGTGTTTGCCTTATTTTCAGGTCTTAATAAAAATTCAAGACATATCAGGGACATTAAGCTTGAAGATAATTTTGAGAAATTAAAATGCTGTAGAAGGAGTGACGCTCGAGTACCTAATCCTAGTGCTCGAGCGCCAGCCGCAATGAAGCCTGACGCTTGCAAGCTCCGCATGCAGAATCGAGCACCAGTAGCACCTGACGCTCAAGCGCCCAATCCTGACGCTCGAGCGTCGTCGCACCTTCCAGAAACTGCAGGATCTTTTAGATAGCTATTAACGGTGGGGATATTTTTTGGTCCAAAATTGCGGCTTGCCAGCACATAGTAGGCGCCAAATTCTTCCCCCAGAAGACTCCACAACACCTGGATTTGTAGATCTTTAGCTTGATCTTTCCTTAAGAAAGATCAAGACTTCTTGGGCATATATATGTGTGTTCTGTCCGAGAGCAAAGGGGGGGGGGGATTTTTTTGAGCTTTGTACAGAATAGTTTTTAGTTTTTTTTACTTTGTTTGGCTACCATATAGATGATAGAACTCGACCCATAACTCCAATACTCCTTAGGAAATGGATTTCTTCAATTTCAATGAAGAAATCCAAATTCTTGAGGAATGATTCTTTTTAAGGGTTTGATGTAATTTTTCCTTGGGGTTATGAGTTGAGGTTGATTGTATTTAAGCTAAGATTTCGTATAAATGGTATGATGATTGCATTTACAAAGGGATTGTTCTTAAAGATTATACCATTTGAAATGAAAACTTGTTCTTTGTCCATGAGGAATTTGTTTAAGTTTTGAATGATTTCAATGGCTGTTTGATGTCTTTGATTGAGAAAGTATAAGCTATGCAATGATGCTTTGACTTGATGTTATGTGAGTTTGATAGGGGCATGCTAGGGACCACAACTCAATCTATGTTCAGTTTAACTTAGAATAGATGGAAAGAGGGGTGGAAACCTATGATGCTTTATGCTTATTTCATGATATTGGGTAGGCTATTAAGAGGACTTATATTGCATGCTAGGGAACACGAGTTATCTCACATGTAGGATTTTCTGTCATTTAGATTTATGTCATTTAAATTTATGTCATTTAGATGAGTGACCAGTGCGATACTATGATGCTTTATCATTTTTTTTTGTAGTAAATTTTTGATGAGATCGTTGTAAGGATTGACAACCTTTACACGCTCATATTATACATTTGTTAAAGATCCCAAGTTAGATACAATCCGCGTTCTACCTTTATCTTTACATTTATGTGATTTACACCTAATGTCATTTACATTTACGTCATTTACAATTATGTCATTTAAGTTTATGTCATTTATGTTTAAGTCATTTACGTTTATGTCTTTTAGTTTTAAAAATCAAAACACCTTGTTTTCATGAGTTGAGCTAGAGAAAACCTCGAAAGTTTGACAAACCGACCATCACAGTCTCTACGGACGATACCCTCTTTTAGAGCTATCCTACAAGGATACGATCTATCGCGAGCGGTTAATTAGAAATTTTAAAATCGGTAGCGCTCCGCGACTATCAATTTTTGGCACCGTTGCCGGGGACTGTTGCATGGTTGGTTGTTGAGTTTTTGAGGTTATAATCTAGTTTGATTCTGTAGATATTGTAAATACTATAGATTGTGTCCTTAGAGTCCAAAAAGAGTGCAATAAATCGAGTCTGTACAAATTTTGGTTTCTTTTCTGTTTCTGTAGAATTTTTCGTTTCTGCAGAACTCGACGCTCGAGCGTCCAAATTTGGGTATCAAGCGTCGCTGGCGCTCGAGCGCCAGTTCCTGGAGATCGAGCGCCCAGCACCCAGACAGTAGCATTGAAGCTACTGTTCATAGCAGAAACTTGTATATTCTAAATTTTTCTTTCATTTCATTTTATGTTTATGTAAATTGTTATATTCTTTTGTTATCTTATTACATTTTATAGTCATTTTTCTTTTGTATGTTTTGAGACTTGACGCTCGAGCGCCCATCCCTGGTGCTCGAGCGCCAGCAGCACGAGCGTCAGCTGCAAGCCTGACACTCGCACCTCATGTCTGGTATTCTGAAAAACCAGGCGCTCGAGTGCCACCCACCCAGCAGCAGACATCAGTGCTGCTAGTCTTCCAAAAGATAGGGGCTGCTGCATGCGTAAGTGGAGGTGTGAAAGATTTATCTTGGGCTATCTAAATACTTGGTTAAGGGTATCGATTCACACCCCCTGGCAGCAAATTCTGACGTTGCTCTATGCACTACCACAAATTTTGTTTACTTTATGTTGATTTATGTTTTTATTTTCATTTTATTTTGTATTTGTTATTTTCATTTGTGTTTTTCTGTACTTTTAAATTGTTTTGTTTTGGTCTAGGCAGTACTGAAGCTGCTATATTTATATCCTTATTTTGTTTGTGTGCTTTTGTTTTTCCTTTATTTGTATTTTATTTTTAGCAATTGTAGTGCATCATCTCAACAGCAATACTGATGTTGCTGATTGCACTGCAATCTATTCTATTTTTCATTTATTTATTTATTTTTAGTTTATATTTTTGTTTGGTGTGTTTTCTGTTTTTACTTTTCATTTCAGGTTCAGCTAAAGCAGCTGGGCGCTCGAGTGCCAACTTCTAACGCTCGAGCGCCACATCCCAAAGCCACGGTACTGATGCCGCCAAAACAGACTACGCTCGAACCATGGATCCTAGTGATCGAGCGTCCCCATCCGGCTCAGTGGCACTGAAGCCACTTCATACACTGCACGGTAGTACTTTGAAATTTTTATTTTATATTTCATTTTCCAGTTGTTTTTAATTTTTGTTTGTTTTTATATTTCTAGTTTTTCCTTTGTATTGTTTAGATGTTTTGCTTTTCAGGATAAGTGTTTTTGCGTCCAAGTTTGGAGGTATGCTATGAGTCATACCTCTCCAAATCAGGTTTTCTTCTATCCCTGATATTATGCTTCAATTTTATAAACACATTGAGGACAATGTGTGATTTAAAAGTTTGGGGGTATGGAAAGACACTTTGTCCAAAAATTCAAAAATCCAAATTTTTTTTATTTTTTGTTCATATTATTCCTTAGAATTTTGTTGATCTTTAATTTTGATTTACCACCTTCATTGGTGAGCTTAAGAGAATGAACACATGATCATGCAGTTAGGTTTCAAAATCTTTTTACTTACTTTTGGCTTTTAAGAATTCAGTTGTTCCACTTGACTTCACGAGTACATTGAACATGGATTGTGAGGTATGAGCCTTATGACAACATACTCTGTTTTCAATACGTCTGATGCAATTGGATTACTTGTTAGATGGATGACCTGGGCAATAAAATAATTATATTTGAAAAAAAAAAAAAAAAAAAAAGAAAGAAAAAAAGAAAAAGAAAAAAAGATGATAAAACAGCTAAGTTTTCTTTGTAGCCTAGTTAACTTGAGTATACAGCCCATAGGGATGTCTCTACATCTAGTGCCCTAAAAGCCATCTGGTTTGGAGGTCATTGGCTTAACACTCGTTTACATGGGTTAACTAGAAAAGCCTAATGGAGTTAAACTAATAGCTGTGTAAATATAATAAAAGGTCGATAAATATGTAACCATGGCCCTGGTTATTTCATTTGATAAGGATTTCAGTGAATTTTGAGGTATTGCGCCATCCATTGTTAACAATTATTTTGAAGCCTCATATCTATGTGCTGATTTCACTTTACACCAGTTGAACATACATGAAATCTCAGCTAGCCATCGGTAAGTAATCATATTTTGCACATCCTAAATTGTTGTGAAGATGAGGTTTGTTAGTTTAAGCTTGCACCTGACATGTGAACCATTATTTTTGGATGCCTTTATTCTTGTGATATTGATGATCATGCTCAATGTTTGTGGGTTAACATTTTTGTTAAACCCTCACGAGACTCACTCGTCCGCTAGGGATGCATAGGGGTTAAAGGCTTGTTGCATGTGCTAAATGCAATCGTGTTTCCTACGACAAAGGAGGTAGAGTAGTTGTTTATATTTGCTTCATTTTATTTTTAGTTTTGTAATGCTAAGGGACTAGCATTTTGTAAGTTTGGGGTGGATAGTGCTGAATGTTACACATTCAAGCCCCTTAACTCGCATGTGTTATACCTTAGTTTGTATTATTATCTAATATTTTTAGTGTGTTTTAGTATTTGCCTTATTTTCAGGTCTTAATGAAAATTCAAGACATATCAAGGACATTAAGCTTGAAGATAATTTTGAGAAATTAAAATGCTGTAGAAGGAGTGACGCTCGAGCACCAATCTTGGTGCTCGAGTGCCAGCCGCAATGAAGCCTGACGCTTGCAACGCCGCTCGCAGAATCGAGCACCAGACAGCAGCCTGACGCTAGAGCGTCGTCGCACCATCGAAACTGCAGGATCTTTTAGACAGCTGTTGACGTGGGGATATTTTTGGTCCAAAATTGCGGCTTGCCAGCACATAGTAGGCGCCAAATTCTCCCCAGAAGACTCCACAACACCTGGATTGTAGATCTTTAGCTTGATCTTTCCTTAAGAAAGATCAAGACTTCTTGGGCATATATATGTGTGTTCTGTCCGAGAGCAAAGGGGGGGGGGGACGTTTTTTGAGCTTTGTACAGAATAGTTTTTAGTTTCTTTTACTTTGTTTGGCTACCATATAGATGATAGAACTCCGACCCATAACTCCAATACTCCTTAGGAAATGGATTTCTTCAATTTCAATGAAGAAATCCAAATTCTTGAGGAATGATTCTTTTTAAGGGTTTGATGTAATTTTTCCTTGGGTTATGAGTTGAGGTGATTGTATTTAGCTAGGATTTCGTATAAATGGTATGATGATTGCATTTACAAAGGGATTGTTCTTAAAGATTATACCATTTGAAATGAAAACTTGTTCTTTGTCCATGAGGAATTTGTTTAAGTTTTGAATGATTTCAATGCTTTTGATGTTTTTGATTGAGAAAGTATAAGCTATGCAATGATGCTTTTGACTTGATGTTATGTGAGTTTAGTAGGGCATGCTAGGGACCACAACTCAATCTATGTTTTAGTTAACTTAGAATAGATGGAAAGAGGGTGGAAACCTATGATGCTTTATGCTTATTTCATGATATTGGGTAGGCTATTAAGAGGACTTATATCGCATGCTAGGGAACACGAGTTATCTCACATGTAGGATTTTCTGTCATTTAGATTTGCATTTAAATTTATGTCTTTAGGTTTTACCACCTTCATTGGTGAGCTTAAGAGAATGAACACATATCATGCAGTTAGGTTTCAAAAACTTTTTACTTACTTTTGGCTTTTTAAGAATTCAGTTGTTGCCACTGACTTTCGACGAGATACATTGAACATGGATTGTGAGGTTATGAGCCTTAATGACAACATACTTGTTTTCAATACGTCTGATTGCAATTGGATTACTTGTTAGATGGATGACCTGGGCAATAAATAATTATATTTGAAAAAAAAAAAAAAAAAAAAAGAAAAGAAAAAAAGAAAAAGAAAAAAAGATGATAAAACAGCTAAGTTGTCTTTGTAGCCTAGTTAACTTGAGTATACAGCCCATAGGGATGTCTCTACATCTAGTGCCCTAAAAGCCATCTGGTTTGGAGGTCATTGGCTTAACACTCGTTTACATGGGTTAACTAGAAAAGCTAATGGAGTTAAACTAATAGCTGGTGTAAATATTAATAAAAGGTCGATAAATAGGTAACCATGCCCTGGTTATTTCATTTGATAAGGATTTCAGTGAATTTTGAGGTATTGCGCCAATCCATGGTTAACAATTATTTTAAGCCTCATATCTATGTGCTGATTTCACTTTACACCAAGTTGGAACATACATGAAATCTCAGCTAAGCCAATCCGGTAAGTAATCATATTTTGCACATCCTAAATTGTTGTGAAGATGAGGTTTTGTTAGTTTAAGCTTGCACTGACATGTGAACCATTATTTTTGTGATGCTTTATTCTTTGGAGTATTGATGATCATGCTCAATGTTTGTGGGTTAACATTTTTGTTAAACCCTCACGAGACTCACTCGTCCGCTAGGGATGCATAGGGTTTAAAAGGCTTGTGTGCATGTGCTAAATGCAATCGTGTTTCCTACGACAAAGGAGGTAGAGTAGTTGTTTATATTTGCTCATTTTATTTTTAGTTTTGTAATGCTAAGGGACTAGCGATTTTGTAAGTTTTGGGGGGGATAGTGCTGAATGTTACACATTCAAGCCCCTTAACTCGCATGTGTTATACCTTAGTTTGTATTATTATCTAATATTTTTAGTGTGTTTTAGTATTTGCCTTATTTTCAGGTTCTTAATGAAAATTCAAGACATATCAAGGACATTAAGCTTGAAGATAATTTTGAGAAATTAAAATGCTGTAGAAGGAGTGACGCTCGAGCACCAATCTGGTGCTCGAGTGCCAGCCGCAATGAAGCCTGACGCTTGCAACGCCGCTCGCAGAATCGAGCACCAGACAGCAGCCTGACGCTAGAGCGTCGTCGCACCATCAAGAAACTGCAGGATCTTTTAGACAGCTGTTGACGTGGGGATATTTTTTGGTCCAAAATTGCGGCTTGCCAGCACATAGTAGGCGCCAAATTCTCTCCCAGAAGACTCCACAAACACCTGGATTGTAGATCTTTAGCTTATCTTTCCTTAAGAAAGATCAAGACTTCTTTGGGCATATATATGTGTGTTCTGTCCGAGAGCAAAGGGAGGGGGGACGTTTTTTGAGCTTTGTACAGAATAGTTTTTAGTTTCTTTTACTTTGTTTGGCTACCATATAGATGATAGAACTCGACCCATAACTCCAATACTCCTTAGGAAATGGATTTCTTCAATTTCAATGAAGAAATCCAAATTCTTGAGGAATGATTCTTTTTAAGGGTTTGATGTAATTTTTCCTTGGGTTATGAGTTGAGGTGATTGTATTTAGCTAGGATTTCGTATAAATGGTATGATGATTGCATTTACAAAGGGATTGTTCTTAAAGATTATTACCATTTGAAATGAAAACTTGTTCTTTGTCCATGAGGAATTTGTTTAAGTTTTGAATGATTTCAATGCTTTTGATGTTTTTGATTGAGAAAGTATAAGCTATGCAATGATGCTTTTGACTTGATGTTATGTGAGTTTGATAGGGCATGCTAGGGACCACAACTCAATCTATGTTAGTTTAACTTAGAATAGATGGAAAGAAGGGTGGAAACCTATGATGCTTTATGCTTATTTCATGATATTGGGTAGGCTATTAAGAGGACTTATATCGCATGCTAGGGAACACGAGTTATCTCACATGTAGGATTTTCTGTCATTTAGATTTGCATTTAAATTTATGTCTTTAGGTGAGTGACTAGTGCGATACTATGGTGCTTTATCTATTTCTTTTGGTAGTAAATTCTTGATTGAGATCGTTGTAAGGATTGACAACCTTTACACGCTCATATTATACCTTTGTTAAAGATCCCAAGTTAGATACAATCCGTGTTCTACCTTTATCTTTGCATTTATGTCATTTTACACTTT
Source organism: Betula pendula (assembly GCA_900184695.1). Classification (NCBI taxonomy): domain Eukaryota; kingdom Viridiplantae; phylum Streptophyta; class Magnoliopsida; order Fagales; family Betulaceae; genus Betula; species Betula pendula. The sequence continues at coordinate 128,943 of FXXK01001322.1, forward strand.
AATGTTATTTACGTTTACGTCATTTACAATTATGTCATTTAAATTTATGTCATTTATGCTTAAGTCATTTACGTTTATGTCTTTTAGTTTTAAAAATCAAACACCTTGTTTTCATGAGTTAAGCTAGAGAAAACCTCGAAAGTTTGACAAACCGACCATCACAGTCTCTGCGGACAATACCTTCTTTTAGAGCTATCCTACAAGGATACGAATCTATCGCGTGAGTGGTTAATTATAAATTTTAAAATCCGGTAGCGCTCCGCGACTATCACTTGGTAAAGCCAATGTTGTGGCTGATGCATTGAGTAGGAAGTCTTGTAGTGCTAAAAATGAGCCGATGTCAGAAATTGATAGTTGCGCAGCAATTTGCCATTGTTTAGATTGATAAAGTATTTGTGGGAGAATCACCTATTATGGCAGCCATGGTTGTTCAACCGTTATTGAAGTCAAAGATCAAGCTAGCACAAGATAATGACTTGGAGTTGCAAAGATTGATTGATGAAGCTAAAGATAATGAGGCTTCTAGATTTTATATGACCTCTAATGGGATTCTAAAGGCTAAAGAAGGGAAATTGTAGTGCCTAATGATGATGAATTGAAGAATGAAATCCTTGATGAGGCACACCAATCGAAGTACACTATCCATCATTCTCAAACTCAGTCTCGGTTCCAACCTTAACATTGGTATCGGTCCTAGGCTTAGCTATGGTATCGGTCACAATCTCAATCTCGGTCACAGTCTCAGTCTCGGCTACAATCCCAGTCTCAACTTCAATCTCAGTTAGCTCAAGAAGTCTGATCTAAAAATAGTTGTTATTGAAATAGAACATTATAGAAAGATCAAGATCCACAAATTATGCTTCAAGAAGATAACTATTTATCCTGAGAATGTTAGGATAAGGCTTCATCCCATTGTTCAGATAAAGAAGAGTCCTACTCAAACTTCACTTACCAATCAAACTCCAAATCTACCTGAAGAGACTAAATACACCAGGAGTATGGCACCTATAAATAGTAGACCATTCCAAAGGATAAAGGTACGTGAAAAATATATTGCTAAGTTTCTAGTCTCAGAGATTAAAAAACCAGAAAGCTAACTTAGGCATCGGAGTGGGACCAGCTGGCACCCCTAGCAAGCTCCTTTGACTAATTCATTGTTTTGCAGATTTCAGAAGTGCAACGCTGTCCATCGTACCGGAAACTGTACCAACAGTTTGGCGCCGTCTGTGGGAACTATTTATTGTTTCTCATAAACAAAATCCGTCATGGTGAACACGCCTCCACAGACTGATGCACACACCGATGCGAAAGTCAACCACAAGGAAGACCAGAGGACAACAAACGCGGCGTATGAAGCTAGAATCGCCCAGATGCAAAAAGATCTGGACGATATGCATCGATCCAACGCTGCTCTCCAACATTAGATCTCCGAAGGTGAAGTACAGAGTAGCCAAAATAATCATCAGGAGGACCAGGAAGAAGATCCCTAGCTGAGAAAGGCGAACCGGGATGCTAGACGTAAGAAAGCCAGATCAACAGTAAAGAGACTCCAAGACACGATGGCGGCATTGGAGAAAAGATGCGAGCTCATGCAAAAAGATACCAATCAGAAAGATGAGATGCTTGCGGCGCTGGAAAAAAAGTATGATCTCATTCAACGGGAGGCGATTTAGAAAGACAAGAGCAAAACCTCTATGGTTGATAATCTGCTACAAGGAATCGCTTCCCCATTCACCGAGGACATAGCTGCCAAACCCTTGCCAGGGAAATTTAAGATGCCCAACATCCCAATCTTCACAGGTGCAGAGGATCCAACCGACCACTTGGACCAGTATCGAGCCCATATGGATCTTTATGGGACTCCTAAAGAAGTGGCTTGCAGGGCTTTTCCCTTGACCTTGGGGGAAAGCGCCAAGGATTGGTTCAAGAAATTACCTCCAAACTCTGTAGACAGCTTTGCAGACTTAGGGAGGAAGTTTCTAACTCAGTTTTTTGCAGGAAGAAAGCGGAGGAAGTCATTAGGACACTTGTTGACCCTTATTCAAGGCAAGGATGAGTCCTTGAAGGACTACATCATGAGGTTAAATGAAGAAAAGTTGTTTGTCAGTACCTTTACTGACGAGATGGCCTTCGCAGCCCTATTCAGAGGAATCCACTCAAATGGAGCGTTGATGAGGGAACTAGCCAAGAAGCAACCCAAAAATCTCCACGAATTCATGGAGAAAGCCGAGGAGTTCATCAACCAGGAGGAGAACCTTCGAGAAATAAGGCTCTCCCGACAAGAACCAGTCTCGGCTCACAAAGAGGCTGAGAAGAAGAAGAAGAAGAAGAAGGAATCTAAGGTTCAGACGACAACTAGCCCCCGAGTTCCCACGGCAATGGATGGATTCAACTTCACTCCTCTAAACACAATTGCCATGGAAGTCCTCTTGGAGATAAAGAAGGATCTAGAGTATGTACGTCCAGCAAAGATCATAGGGGAGCCATTGCCTAGAAATCGGCACAAGTATTGCTCATACCATAAGGCTAACGGCCACACCACAGAAGGGTGTATATCTCTGCGATTCGCTATTGAGAAGTTCATCAGCAACGGCAAGCTGGTGAAATGCCTAGCAAATCAGAAGGGTCAGCAAGATCAGCACTGGGACTCAGATCAACGGCCACGACAGGGTCCACCAAGAGATAATTGCCCTCCACATTCTGACCGAGCAAGGACTCCTCCACACCAGGATCGAAACCGATACGGAGAAAATCAAGATAGACGAGAAGGGTCTCGGGAACAAAATCGAGACAGGCGAGAAGGATCTCGAGACCGAAATCGAGACAGGCGTGGAGGTTCTCGAGATCGTGAAAGAAGACGAGAAGAACCGAGACGGGAGCGTAGCAGAAGCAGAAGCTAAGCAAATCGGCATGAACTTGAAGAAATCCGAACAATCTCTGGAGGATTTGCTGGAGGAGGTGAAACACATTCTGCCAGAAAGTCCTACGCCTGTCAAGCAAAGAATTGGGAAGTCTACAATGTGGATAGACCTCTCAAGTCCTGAAAGAAAGAGTCGCTGATCATAGGATTCTCTAATGAAGACTATGCCGGAGTGAGTCGTCCCCATACTGACGCCTTGGTGGTATCCATGCGTATCGGGAATCATAATGTCCATCGCATTTTGGTGGATAACAGAAGCTCTGCTGACATCCTGTACTGGTCAGCCGTTTTGCATCTTGGTATCAGCCGAGATAAACTCACCCTAGCCACATGCCCTTTGGTTGGATTTGCAGGAGAGCAAGTGTACCAGTTGGTTCGATAGAGCTCCCAGTGACCCCAGGAGATTATCCAAGACAAAGACAATCATGGTCAAGTTCCTGCTAGTGGACAAGCCATCTACGTACAATGCCATCTTGGGTTGTGCTGCACTGAATGAACTAGAGGCTGTAATCTCTACACCTCATTTCAAGATGAAATTCCCCACCAAAGAAGGAGTCGGAGAAGTTAGGGGTGATCAATGGATAGCCCGCCAGTGTTACAACACGTCTCTGAAAGATCCAGCTCCAAGAGCCGTCTCTGGAGAGAGAACATGAAGGGATGACAAATAGCAATCACTGTCGGGAGAACCAATCGAAGAACTGGAAGAATTCAAGGTTGGCAACTCCGAAAGGAAGGTAAGAGTGGGGTCAAATCTGTCCCAGGAACAAAAGGAAACACTGGTGGAGTTCTTGCGACGAAATGCAGATGTGTTTGCATGGAGCCATGAAGACATGCCTGGTGTAGATCCCTCAGTGATAGTGCATCGACTAAATGTCGACCCAAGCTATTGTCCAGTCAAGCAGAAAAGAAGGAGCTTCGCCCCGGAGAGAAATCAAGCTGTCGCAGCCGAAGTAGAGAAGTTGCTGCAAGCTGGTTTCATCAAGGAAGTTGACTACCCTGAATAATCTTGGCCAATGTGGTTTTGGTGAAGAAAGCAAACGAAAAGTGGCGAATGTGTGTGGACTTCACGGATCTCAACAAGGCATGCCCGAAGGATAGCTTTCCTTTGCCGCGGATCGGCTTATTGGTGGATTCTACCTCAGGGCATGAACTTCTTAGCTTTATGGATGCCTTCTCAAGGTATAACCAGATACACATGCATGAGATAAATCAAGAGAAGACCGCCTTTGTCATAGACCGAGGACTATACTGCTACAATATGATGTTTGGACTAAAGAACGTTGACGCTACTTATCAAAGGTTAGTCAATAAAATGTTTCAAGGCAGATAGGAAGGAATGTAGAAGTTTACGTAGTTGACATGCTGGTCAAGAGCATTCAGTCTGCTAGCCACATAGAAGATCTGGAGGAAACCTTTGAAACGCTGAGACAACACCAAATGAAGCTGAATCCCGCTAAATGCGCATTTGGGGTGGCCTTGGGCAAGTTCTTGGGATTCATGGTATCCTAGAGAGGAATTGAAGCAAATCTGGAGAAAATACAGGCAGTGCTAGACATGCGCCCACCTCAAACTATCAAACAGCTACAGCAACTCACCGGGAGAATAGCCGCTCTGAACCGATTCATCTCACGGTCAACAGATAAGTGTCTTCCCTTTTTCAAGATTCTTCGAAAAGCATTTTTCTGGAGTGATGAGTGTGAGGAAGCTTTTAACCGGCTGAAAGAATATTTGAGCAATCCCCCACTTTTAAGTAGAGCAACTGAGGGGGAAATACTATATCTCTACCTAGCGGTGTCATCATCAGCTGTTAGCTCAGCTCTGGTTCGAGATGATAAGGGAGTTTAGAGATCGGTATATTTCACCAGCAAAGCACTCCATGGAGCGGAAGAGAGATATCCTCGGATAGAGAAGCTGGCGTTCGCCCTAGTAGTGTCGGCTCGGAGGTTGAGACCATACTTCCAAGCACATGCTATCAGGGTCCTCGCTGAGTATCCCATGAAGAAGGTGCTGCAGAAACCAAACCTCTTAGGAAAGCTAATCAACTGGGCAATCGAGCTTGGTGAATTCGACATTGAATTCCACCCAAGAACTGCAATTAAAGGGCAAGCAATGGCCGACTTCCTGGTTGAATTTTGTGGAATAATTGAGACGGAAGAGTTACCTACCACCGAGACGTGGGTAGCGTATGTAGACGGGTCCTCAACCTCCACCAGCAATGAAGCAGGAATAGTATTGATCAGCCCAGAAAAAGAAGAATTCGAGTTCGCGATTAAGATCGCATTCCCCACCACGAACAACGAAGCCGAGTACGAGGCAGTCTTAGTCGGTCTCGGCTTAGCCAGAGAATTGGGAGTGAAGAACTTGGAGATAAAGAGCGATTCACAGGTGATAGTGGGTCATGTCCAAGGAGAATATGAAGTGCGTGGAAGCAAGATGATCCAATACCTTGCAAAGGTCCATGAGCACCAGCCTTTCTTCGACAAGATGGTGATCACTAGAATCCCTAGAGAAGAGAACGTCCGGGCAGACTCGTTAGCTCTGATAGGATCCGGTTCAGATGAAGAGATTTGACATCTCCAGGCATAAGGTACAAGTTCTGACTAACCCCTCCATCCTAGAAAGTGAAGACCTAATGCATATTAACGAGGAAACCCATAATCCTGAATGGGCCAAAGAAATCACTCAATACCTACGGAATGGGCTGTTACCAGAGGACAAGATCTTATCGCGTAAAGTTAAGATGCAAGCAGCCAGATACACGTTGGTGGGGGATGTCCTATACGAGAGAGGATATACTCTGCCACTCTTGAAATGCCTCTCGGAGTCAGAGGCTGACTATGTTCTCTGAGAAATACATGAAGGAGTCTGCGGTAGCCATATGGGGGGTAGGATGCTGGCACACAAAGTGGTAAGAGCCGGATACTTTTGGCTCGACATGAACAAGGATTCGGCCGAGCTTGTTAAACATTGTGACAAATGCCAAAGATTCGCCCGAGATGAGAAAAGCCCACCAGAAGAACTGAGACCTATATCGTCACCATGGCCTTTTGCAAATTGGGGAGTTGACATTGTGGGACCTTTTCCGCAGGGAAAGGGAGGCTGCAAATTCCTCGTAGTAGCGGTCGATTATTTCACCAAATGGGCAGAGGCAAAAGCATTGGCCACCATTACCACCGGGAACATCAAGAATTTCCTATGGAAATCAATAATCTGCCGATACGGAATTCCTTATGCCTTCATTACAGATAATGGCAAGCAATTCGATTGCGTGCCATTTCGAAAGTGGTGTACAGAGCTCCATATCAGAAACTTCTTCTCCTCACCAGGACATCCACAGGTGAACGGTCAACTAGAGGCTACCAATAAAACTCTCATGAAAACGTTGAAGAAAAAGCTAACTGATAAGAAAGGGGCATGGGTAGAATTCATACCAGAGGTGCTATGGACTTATCGAACAACAACTAGCACGCCAATCGCTGAAACTCCATACTCGCTCGCCTTTGGAACCGAAGCAGTAGTCCCACCAGAGGTCAGGTCCCCCAGTTTTAGAGTTGCTCATTATAATCCAGGACTCAACAATGAGGGAATCAATCTCCATTTGGATCTGCTGNCACGAAAGAAGGGAAGCAGCAACAATACGAATGGCTTCGTATCAGTAGAGGACTGCTCGGTACTTCAACAAAAAGGTACGACCGAGGAGTTTCAAGATTGGGGATTGGGTTCTACGGAAGGTAACAATTGCAGCAAGAGATCCGACTCAAGGAAAGCTGGGACCTACCTGGGAAGGGCCGTACCAAGTAGTCAAATGTCATAGACAAGGAGCATATCACTTACAAGCAGTGAACGGCAAACCATTGCCAAGACCATAGAACGCTGAACATTTGAAAAAGTATTATCCATAGGTGACACATGTAACTCATTCTTATTGATATAATAAAGATTGGAAGGTTTTCAGATTCAATTGCGAAGCACTCCACCCTTGAGTCAAATCCTCTTAGTTAACTGGAAAGTTAACTGAGACGCCTATCAAATTCTCTTAGTTAACTGGAAAGTTAACTGAGACACCTGTCAAATGCTCTTAGTTAACTGAGACGCCTGACAAATCCTCTTAGTTAACTAGAAAGTTAACTGAGATGCCTGTCAAATTCTCTTAGTTAACTGGAAAGTTAACTGAGACGCCTGTCAAATTCTCTTAGTTAATTGGAAAGTTAATTGAGACGCCTGTCAAATCCTCTCATTTAACTGAAAAGTTTAATTAGACGTTGTTCAAGTTTAAACTTCTCAAGTCCAAAGTCTCAGATTCAATTCTCAGAAAAGAGTTAAATTCAATACACCTATCCAAGTCGACATCCAAGTGAAAGATTGGGGGTACAAAGAAATCAAAGAGATACCAAGCGCCTTTTTAACCAAGACCAAACCATGTTAACCTCGGTTATGGGGGAAAACATACAATATAGTTAGGAAAACCAAAAGTTCAAAGAGAAGGGATTCAACTCAAGAGCAAATTTCGAACTCAGTTTCTGCTTAATCAAGAGCGTAGTCATCCAAATCAGAGTTAGAATTATCTGAAGGAACGAAAGGAGAGAAGGGTCCTCGGGTAGTCAACTTGATCATCATTCACACTGAGGAATCCAAGGGAATAGATCCTTCCCAGATCGTGAAGTTCTCGTGGTGCTGGCTCTGGAGGAGGGAGGTAGTTAGCTAAAACTGTCTTCAAATCACCTAAAGATCGAGGATTCAAGCTATCGTTCTAAAGCTCTCAAACCCCAGTGGAAGCCTCTAGCCAACTTTGATCCCTATACCAAGTAGTGAAAGCCTTCAAGAAGCGAATGGCTTTAGCCTTGTAATGATGATAACGCTTGCGAAGTTTATAATGTCTGCCTCAAATTTCTTCAAGCTTAAGGAGGACGCATTAAAATCTTCGTCATCTTCTTTCCTTTCAACCAACAACTGAGTTCAACAGCTAACAACCTTCCTCGAAGTTGAAAATGAGTTTTAGTATCAGGCAGCTTAGCCTCAGCTTCATCCTTTTGAAGCCCAACAATTGATAACCTTGCTTGAAGATCGAAACATCGAGTCTTGGCATCAGCTAATCTGTTCTCAATTTCGTCCATCTGCGTTCAAAGAAAAATGCACTCATCAAGCTTCTCAGTCAGCTTAGCATCAGTCTTCTCTTGTTGAGAGCGAAGAAGGGAGCACTCTTCAGTCTTCTCGATCAACCGAGAAGCCAGGATGTCATAATAAGCTACTTTGATCTCAGCAGATGTTCTCACTCGTTGGCTCTCAATGAGTTATTCTTCTTTTGCTACCAAAAGCTCCCGAAGCCTCTCTGCCTCGACTTCATAAGGCTTCAGTCTTGCCACTTCAAAATCTAAACTCCTCAAACGAGTTCACATCTGGGCCAGCTCCTGAGGATAATTAGATTGATGATCACGATACTCCTGATACAAGACTGCTAACTTGACAGCATGCTGAAAATGAAGAAAACAGTTAGAAAGCGAAACCGACAAATGTAGAAGAAGGGGAAAACAAATGGAACTCACAGCAATTTGATGATGCACCAGAATATCAGCAAACCGATCAGGAGTGGTCTTTCCAACTCCCCCTTTGAGATAACCTTCAGAAGCCAACGCCTGAAGCGCTTCTAAAGGACATCCAAGCAATCCATCCCTCAAAGAATATATGGGCAACTTCCTGTCACCCCTTGGAGAGGATTGAACCGAGGGCGCAACTCTAGATACTTGATCCGCAGAAGGAGTAGTTTCAGGAACACCCCTTGTGCTTTGCTCGGTAGTCTCCCAAGGAGTCTCAGTCGCAATAGGCCTCGGCTAGGGAGAAACCCTTCCAGAATCTTTAGTTTGTGGCGTGGAGGGTCATCGATCAGCAGCCTCTTCACACTCATCCCGATTAGGTTCAGGATTATCTGAGATGTTTTGCGTCTCAGTTGCTTCAACTGAAGGATTTAAGAAAGAATTGGGAATGGGAACGGCACAGTGAGGATAAGACTCACAAGAACTCCGAAGTATGCTGCAGATTTTTCGACTCATGTCTTCATATCGAGGTCTCTTTAAAGTCACAGGATGTTTGCCTTTCCCCTAATCAACTGATTGGCGCTTCTTCGTTACCAAAGTCTTGAACCGAGGACCGACACCCTTGGAGCCTTCGTTGCCAATCCTAATAGCATCTCCCATCAGTTTCTTGGGAACCTGAGGCTCTCTCACTGAGTCAGAATCGCTGCTTTCAGACTCTTCATCAATTGAAGCCAAGAGTTCTTCAAGATGAGGTATTCCCTTGATGCTTGAGAATGATTTACCGAAAAGACTTGACTCAGGCAATGTCGACAACATGCAAGATGGATTGTCTGGAACACTGACGTTGGGACAAGGTTGCACTTCTAAGGTTGAGGCAGACACACTACCCCTCGGGACTTCAGTGGCCATTGCCTCAGGAGAAGAGGTTTCACTTAGTTTCTTTCTTTTGGCAGACTTGATTTTCTCAGCTTTACTCAGCTTTGGCCTTCTCAGCTTTGCTCTTCTTAGCTTTGGCCTTCTTAGCTTTACCTTTCCCAACTTGGGCTTTCTCAGTCTTAACCTTCTCAGTTTTTGCCTTCTCAGCCTTGTCAGTTTTGCTCTTCTCGGCTTGGATGCTTTTCCTTCGAAGGAATTTCCTACCTTGCCTCTTCAAAGGGGCCTTGTCCTCAAGGATAGAATATCCTAGGTGCTTCCTTAAATTGGCTCTGGTTACCAAATAGTGGAAGTCTATCTCGTTTATATTGTTGATGTTGTGGGCGAAATGGAGTATGGTCGCCACTCTGTCGGCTTCATCTTTGCTCACGTCAGGGAGTAACATAGCTGAAAAAGAGCAAAAGAAACAGAAAACAAAGGATTAGCATTAGGAATTCAACATTAAAAATTTTAAAAACTGAGAAGGCAAAAATTGAGACGAAAAAGGAACAGACCTTCGGCTTTGGAGGCACTCCAGCGTCTAAGGACTCTCTGCTCCTCTGTCAAGGTCTCGGTGGGTGAACATTCCCAAGCCCCCGAGACGAAAAAATATTCGTTTCTCCAGACTTTGTTGCCCAAGAGCGTAGGGTGTAAGAAGATGAACAAGTTGTTACCCCGACTCTTGAAGGCTAGTGTTCCATCCGTGTAAGTTTGAACACGATAGATGCAGAAAAATTCCCTGATGGACATTAAGTGGCCGTCAAGAATAGTAGGCCATTGAATATAAGTGGCGAAAAAGTGCCTCCATCCATTGGGCCGAATTTGACTAGGAGATACGTGGAGATATTGTAGCAATTCCCTAACAATGGCAGGGAAAGGGAGACGAAGCCCAACAAGGAACATCTTCTTGAAGAGACAAATCTCGCCGCCGTCTACAGTCTTGGTCACCAGATTTTTAAAATGAAGCTAAACAGAAGAGGGAATGTCACATTCATATCGGAGTTTGGCCTCATCATCAACGGTGAATTTAGCTTCAAGATCTTTAATCTCTTCTAAAGGAATGTAGGAGATGAGGCTGTTAGGAGTAGTTTCTTCCTCAGTAGGGTTGGGATGAGCAGCAGTTTCTTCTTCATCAACGTTGGGTTGAGAAGCGGCCTTTGCCTCATCAAGGTTGGGCTAAGAAGCGGCCTCTTCATCATCAATGTTGAGCCGAGAAGCATCTGAACTTCTAGAAAGTGAACGTTCTGAATGGGTGGAAGACATCTTGGAAGAAAAAGGGATAACAATAGGGAAGAAAATTTGACTATCAGAGCACAAAAGAGAATGGGAATGAAACTATGGGGAAGAAGAAAGGAATGGAGAAACTTAATATGAATTTTCCTCACAAGAATCGAAAGAAGGTTTAATGAGGAGGGGCGGCGCTGTAATGGGGTGCTCGTAGCCCTTGACGAAGTTGTCTCATCGGCTTCTAAAATGACAGGTATCAAACAACGTGAGACCACCCATCAAAGGACGCGTGTCTTAGCCACCTCACGCGTCAAAAGAAAGGATAAGGATCAAGACAAAGGAAGAGCCCTGACCAGACATGTGTCTCGTAGCTTGTACCCGCATGCGCCCAGGAGTTGTCAACAGCCTGGATAGCAGTATTATGACACGTGGTACGATGCGGATAAATCCAAGGTTGTAAAGATGAAGACGTTTGAGAACCGAGGCGTTTCATCTTCTTAGGATGTACAGAAGTGTTAATTCCTGAAATCGATTCTAATATCGGATTGGGAATTGGGGGGTAACTATTGGAAAATATTCCCCTTTATCTAGTCCACTCGCATGAACTTTGTTGCTGGGCTGATTGGAACCTATTGGGCTTCAATCCCAGCCTTATCAGTGGTCTTGGTCATAATCTCAGACTCAGTCTCGATTCTAGCCTTAACATCAGTATTGGTCCTAGGCTTAGCTATGGTATCGGTCACAATCTCAATCTCGGTCGTAGTCTCGGTCTCGGCTACAGTCCCAGTCTCAACTTCAATCTCAGTTAGCTCAAGAAGTCTAATCTAAAAAGAATTGTTATTGAAATAGAACATTATAGAAAGATCAACATCCACAAATTATGCTTCGAGAAGATAACTATTTATCCTGAGAATGTTAGGATAAGGCTTCATCCCATTGTTCAGATAAAGAAGAGTCCTACTCAAACTTCACTTACCAATCAAACTCCAAATCTACCAGAAAAGACTAAATATACCAGGAGTATGGCGCCTATAAATAGCAGACCATTCCAATGGATAAAGGTACGTGAAAAATATATTGCTAAGTTTCCAGTCTCAGAGATTAAAAAACCAAAAAGCTAACTTAGGCATCGGAGTGGGACTAGATGGCAACCCCAGCAAGCTCTTTTGACTAATTCATTGTTTTGCAGATTTCAAAAGTGCGACGCTGTTCATTGTACCGGAAACTGTACCAACAAATTAAGGTCTTATTATTGGACTTGTAATTAATGCTTTCCAAGTAATGAATTAGGAAAGCATATATTTAATTATATGGATAAGTAGTTAGTATATGCTCTCTTATGCATGATTTACATAAATTATATAGTTCGTATAACTCACAAGCAACAAGGGGTTAAAAGGGAATTATATAATTAAGGGGCTTTAATTTACAAGTTAGAGAAGATTTATGACAAATGAGAATATGAGATGATGACAACGTCAAGGACCCACTTATCCGAATAGAGAAAAGAAGACAAATACGGACCAACCATGGATATATAAATGTGACCCAGCGGGTGGGTCCGGGCTGACCACGGCTGGCTCACCCGTGACCCAGGGTCTGACCCAAACAATTTTTTTTTTTAATAATTTTTTATTGAAAATAAGGGTAAATGGTAATTTTTTAAAAAAAGTTAGGGCATAAAAGTTATTTCACCCCTTTGACCGTCTATCTTAACAGAATTGACTAACGGAGGGGGGGGATTGCAAAAAATTGAAACTTAAATACACTAAATTGAGAGGTTTTGAAGTTTGAGGGGGGGATTGCAAAAGGCCATGACAATTCAGGGGGGGTTTGTGAAATTTCCCTTAAACTTAATTAGGCTTACAAATTCCATTAGGTGGTGGAATTACGTACAAATTAATTAATAAAATATAATTTAGCGTCCATGAAGAGTACGTTGCTATATATATATCTTCACAAATTACATATATATATGAACGGTCAATATCCTCTCGCTTTACAAAATCAACAGCTAGCCTCTCTCATAACCTTGAAAGCCAAAAACGTAAAGCTAATTAACGTGTTTCACTTCTTGGCACCCCTTTGGAGAATTTTAGTTAATTTGTATCAAAGAAAATATTATTTAAATCTCTTAGCAATTTGAAAACGGCATGTCCATATCTAAAATTTTAAAAGGAAGATCTTCTTATTGGACCGATATATAGACTTAATTTCTAAGTAATTAATTAATTAATTAGGAAATTAAGCATTTAGTCGTTCATAATAAGTTAGTTACAAGCTACAAGGGGTTAAACGCGGAATTAAGTTTTTAATTTAGGGCTTTATTTTACAAGGGAAGATGATTAATTTATGAATTTGAGATGATAAGTTGAAGGACGACTTTATATATGTATAGTATTATATGGTCCTATATATGTAGAGATGATAAGATGTATACGGCGGGTCAGCCATGGACACACTTTCGTTGTCTCTGTACGTATGGATGGCCTACAGCTAATGTATATAGGTGTCTGGCTGGGAATTAAGCTCGCAAGCCCTCTCTATAATTTGCATGTTGTATTTTTAGGATGAATTAAAGTTTTACTATATTAATATTGGGATGAAATTAATTCTTACAAGATATGCAGGTCTCATCCGTTAATAAATATTTAATTCGGTCACGCTTTTTTTTTTTTTAATGTAATTTTTACTTAGGCTAGCGTAAAATTATGTTTTAAAAAATTAATATTTTTATATTTTCAAGTGTTTTGAACAACTGAATATTAGTCTTGCCGACCGTGCCGCTCTTGGTGTCTATGCGCTTCTTAGTCGCGGAGAGTCAAATTTAAGGTATTAGTGAAAAAAAAAAAAAAAAAATCAAAGGTAAGACGCAATTATGAGATTAGGGAATGAAATAAATTGAAAAGAAAATTCTGGGTCCGCCACTAGTTTTAGAGATTGGCCATTTTGGATCCTCTTATTGCTTATCTTTAATCCCTCTCTCTCTAGCTCTTTTTGTTTTGTTTTTTTGATTGGCTCTCTAGATCTTATTAAGGCACTAAATTAAAGGCGCATGTTTCATATGTTTTTGCGTTATCAACATGCAACTGAGAGCGAAAGTTGACATATTATGCATCGGAGCTTCTCAACCACATCCCCCAATAGGCTGATAGTTAGGCATATTTGGAAGCTTTATATACAGAGACAAAGAGTGTTTA